>LVTN01002762.1:0-10294 GCA_001649415.1 Musa itinerans
TGAAAGCAATTTTCTACAATATTCCATAATTTGAAATGCATTGAAATTAGGAAGATCCTCATTCTAGTCTTCCAATATGTGTAATCCGTCCCATTGAACATGGGCGGACGTGTAATTGAATGGCCCTCTAGGTTGCTGGCAAATGCCATCTCTCTTGGGTTTAAAACCAAATGAGAGTGAACCTTACTCTGATACCAATTATTAGGATCAAGAGCGGCACTAAGAGGGGGGGTGAATTAGTGCAGTGAAAAAATTTTCTAATTTTAAAAGACTTGTTTAGATCAAAACCGATTCCGACGAAGATGGTTTCAATTCAATCAGTTTCAGAGAGAATTTGAACTTGAAAGCTTTCGTAAAAGTGCAAGAGAAAATTAAGAAGACTTGTAGTGATGTAAATTGCATAAATGAAAAGTGTCGATTTCGTAAAGTATTCATATGATTAAAGCTGATCTCGGAAGGTGTTTACTTGAAAGCGTATGTAGGCGTAGTAAAAACACAGTAAGGAGGAGAGGTAGTTTGCTATAAAAGTAAATTGCTCAAATTAAATGTAAACCGAGTTTTAGAGTAGTTCGGTCAATGTGATCTACATCCACTTTCAGATTCCTCCTCTGACGAGGTTACCGACGTCTACTAAAGGCCTTCCTTCAATAGGTAAAGACCAATCACCTCTTTACAGTGCTTTCTCCTTTTTACGGGTTTAGGAGAGAACCCTTACAAGTCTCACACCTCTCTTGAATGATCTTAAAACTTAAAAAGGGAGGAGGAGGACTCTAGCACTTATTTACAACACTTTTACACCCCAATAACTCAAGATTATCTCAATGCTTTCGTGCCCTTTCATGCAGAAAAGGGTGGGGTTTTTATAGGCCCCAAAGGTTTCAAAATTGGAGCCAAAAAGTATCAAATCCCAGATTTTCGAGGTCCTAGTGGTACCACCACCATTACTGGGCGGTACTACCGTCTGACACCTGACACTGGGCGGTATGACTGCTTAACAAAGCTCGAAAACCGAGCTCTGGCGGTACCATTGCTTGACAGGGGCGGTACCACCGTTGGCAGCATTAACTACCGACAGTACCACCACCTGATAGGGGTAGTACCACCACCCAGAAATCCTGGGAGACCGAGTCTCCCAAGTGGTGCCACCGTCAGCCAGGAATTCAAGGGCTGAATGGGCTGCTCAATTCGGCCCAATTGGCCCCCTAATTAAGTTAGTGAGATTACCTCTCAATCCTAACTTAATTTACTCTCTAACTATAATACTTAAGACATGATCACAGTACCTCTTGTTCCGGTGCGTTAATTGCTCTTCCAGCGAGCTTCCGGCGTACTTCCGACGAACTCTCGGTAATGCTCCAACGAACTCCCAGCAAGCTCTTGGACTTTACGACAATCTTCTTAGTAAGTTCCGATGAGCTTCTTTGGCAAGCTCCTGGACTTCTCGATTAGTTCTGATAGAACTTCCGACGAACATCTGGACTTCTGACGAACTCTCGAACTCCTAATGAGATCTCAATCTTGACTCCGACAACACCTACTTTATGTCTTATTGTTATCATAGTTAATCCTGCACACTTTTCTCAACATATAGATTAGATCAAACAATTTACAATTAACTTCATCATCAAAATCCGAGATTCAACAAGGAGTTGATGCAAAACCTCAAGCAAAGCTTCTTCTTCTTCTTCTTCTTCTTCTTGTTCTTCTTCCCTTCTCTTATCAAACCCATGCTGGCTGTATCTCTTAAGTTTTCCTCCTTTAGTTAAGCTTTCCTTTAGTTTCTTCTCTAATTGCATTAGGTTTAGCTAATATAAGGCTTGCAAGGTGACAAGCATGCATGAAAGAAGCCTGTGTCATCCTTAGAACAAACATGGGTGGCGTCAACCTTAGGTTAGCTAGTGACACATTGTGAAAGGCTTTGGTCAAAAGAAATGTATTGACTTTGAAGAGATTTTTTCTCCTATTGTTAAAATATCTTTTATTCGTGTTGCTCTTGGTATTGTTGCTAGCTAGGACTTGGAGGTTGAGCAGTTATATGTGAAGACAGCTTTCCTTCATGGTGATTTGGAGGATAAAATTTATATGGAGCAACCAAAAGGCTTCAAAATCAAAGGTAAAGATAATTTTGTTTGCAAGTTGAAGAAGAGCTTGTATGGGCTAAAGCAAGCTCTAAGTCAATGGTATAAAAAGTTTGATTCATTTATGACAGAAAATGGATATAAAAGAATGGCTTCAGATCATTGTGTGTACATCAAATGGTTTGGTGAGAATTTTATTATTCTCTTATTTTATGTTGATGACATGCTTATTCTTAGGAAAGATATGTCTAAAATTGACAAGTTGAAGAAGGAATTGAGTGAGTCTTTTGCAATGAAGGACATGGTGCCAGCAAAGCAAATACTAGGCATGCAGATTTCTCGTGACAAGAAAAACAAGAAAATTTGGTTATCACATGAGAAATACATCGAGAAGGTATTGGAAAGGTTCAGTATGAGCAATGCAAAGCCAGTTGGTTCTCCTCTTGCAAGTCACTTTAAGTTGTGCTCAGAACAGAGTCCGTCAAGTGATAAGGAGAAGGAGAAGATGCAAAAGGTTCCTTATGCTTCAGCAGTTGGAAGTTTAATATATGTGATGGTATGTACGAGGCCAAACATCGCATATACAATAGGTGTTACTAGCAAATTTCTTGTAAATCCAAGCAAAGAGCACTAGGCAGTAGTGAAGTGGATTTTTAGATATATCAAAGGGAGCTCTAAGGTTTGTTTAAGCTTTTGAGGTGGACCACCTGTGTTGACAGGTTACACGGATGTAGATATGGCAAGAGATATAGATACAAGGAAGTCCACATCAGGTTATGTACTTACTTTTATAGGCGGAGCTATGTCATAGCAATCCAGATTGCAAAGGTGTATTGCTCTCTCCACCACAAAGGCAGAATATATTGCTACTACAGAGGTATGCAAAGAAATGTTATGGATGAAAGAATTCTTATAAGAATTGGGGCTGAAACAAAAAAATTATGTAGTGCATTGTGACAACCAGAGTGTCATTCATTTATGTAAGAACCTAATGTTTCATTCCAAGTCAAAGCATATAGATGTCAGATACTACTGGATTCAAAATGTATTTGAAGAGAAGTAGTTGCAGCTTCAGAAAATTCACACAGATGATAACGGAGCAGACATGTTGACAAAGACTTTACCAAAAGAAAGACAGGAGATATGCCGACAACTGATCGGCATGGGTTCACATTGAGGAGTCATGGAACAGCCTCCCTTATAGGCTGAAGGGAGAGGTTGTTGGGCTGACAGCTCATATTCAGCCCAAGGTGGGCTTTATCAGCCCACAGCTTACCCTCTCTTAACCTAACCCTAATTTATATTAGAGTGGGTATGGTGGCTATAAATAGAGGCAGAAAAAGGCAGCAACTAAGTAGTTTTTGGCAGCCACGGGATTCCAAAGAAAAGAAGGAGAACAAGGGAACAACACAGAGAGATTGTTCTCAATCATCTAGCAGTGCTTTCATCTCAAGTTAGATCAGATCTATAGTAGATTGTTACTGTGATTATTTGGAGAGAATTAGGAAGGATTTAGATATTGTGTACAATGACGTGATCCTTGTATCCCAGTTATTCTCTTGTGATTGTTGCTAGGGTTTTGGGCAAGAGATTGAGATTTGTATATTCATTATTATTATAGTGGATTATCTCCTATTTGTCCCATGATTTTTACCCTTCATATTAGAGGGGTTTTCCATGTATATCTTAGTGTTCTATTTGATTGTGATTCCATTTAATTCTGCTGCATGTTATAGCCTGCTAGTATTTGTTCATATATAAAAGTTATTTCTCTTTATATCCCATCAAGAAGTACTATGAGTCCCTGCAGAAATTATAACTAGAATATCAAAAGAAGATAATGAAGACATCTCAGAATTTTTTTTTTTTTTGAGCAGTGATCTTCACTGAAGATGGAGAAGAATGGAGGGAGAAGCTTGTGAGAAGAGCATATCGCTACTACTGCGGCTACTACAACAGAGAAGGCACTGTTCGAGAGCTTAGAAGCGACCACAATAGAGGAAGCTGCTGGCAGCTGTTACGGGCCGGGAAGCGGCCGCGGAGATGTTGCAGCGTCCTTAGGATTTTAGAGGCTGCTGTGGCTCCGGGCCAACTGCAGTAGCGGGCGGAGTTAGCAGCCGGCCAGTTGAGCTTGGTCAAGCTCACCACCAACGTCAGGAAGGGAATAGGGTCGAACGAGTTATCGCCGAGGCTGAGCACCTGGAGCCCGGTGAGGTGGGCTAGGGATCCCCACGGGAAGGCACCGATAAGGGATTCAAGACCTGCAGCTCGCTCAGCGATGCCAGGTCGGGAACGGGCCCAACGAGGTTGTTGGTAGCGAGGTCAGGATGGCAGAAGGCAGTGCAGTTGCGGAGGTCAGCAGAGAATAGAGCACAGCGTACTCCGGGCCAATTGTGGCAGCGGGTGAAGGATTTGGGGATGGGGTTGAGAGGAGGAGAGGATGGTGGGGAAGAGGAGACAGGGAAGGGCGTAGTGTTGCCCGGCGCAGCCTTGTGCCAGCAACTGTATCTGGCGATCTTGGCCGGGGGCGATGAGGGGGTGGTCCATTAGCTGTTGCCGCTGTTCGAGGCGCTCGGGAGGGCGATGTGGATGGGGCCGGCGGGAAGCGGACAGAACAGCAAGATCGCGAATCAGATCGTGATCGGTGGCACCGTCCTGGGGCACAATCGGTTGGACGTGCCGCGGTTCTTGGACGTGGTGCGGGGCGGCGCGGCAGGGTCGCGGGCGATGGAGATCAGTCGGCCAGTTGAGGATGGCGAGGCGGAACAAGCGCAGAGACCGGTGAGAAAGTAGACAGAAACAGACTCCGGCCAATTGAGGATGGCGAGGTGGAACAGGCATAGAGATCGGTGAGAAAGTAGACAAAAATAGGCTCGCACAGCAGGGTGAGCCGCTGTACGAAGACGACGAGTGTCTCAGTAGGGAAGGTGCTGAGGTCTTCCAGCATGGCATAGCATAGCTCTGACACTATGTTAGAACTGTATAGAAGATAAAAGTTATAAAAGAAACTGTTTTGTATTGATATATTCTCTCTTTATTTATACATGTTGATGAAAGATTTTCCTAAGTAGAAAGATTTTTTTAGAAAAATTTTATCTGCTATCAAATTAATTCAGTGTCCTCAACAACATAGAGTTTGATCATCACTTTTTCAATCAACTCGTATTAGGTGATTGCTTTCAGAATTACTTGTCGAACATATACTCTGATTGCTCTACCTTTAGATTCACTATTTCTTATTTGTTTGGCTGGTTGAGCAGCAAGGCCACATCATCAACTGAGAATCTCATATGAATTTCATTAATAAAAAAATACCTTCTCACGATCCCATTGCTCGATAATACATACTAAAGTCTCATATGAGAAGGAAATATATGATATATGTATGAATGAAAAAATAAAGAAAAATATTGTAAATCATCCTATCGACTCTTATCCTCATCTAAAACCAACTAAAACTCTACGAAGTGGTATATCATGTTCTATGACCATCAATATCATAATATCATATCATTACTAGCTTTACGATCATTTTTAAATGACTATATAATGTTTTTCCAAAGGTAATAAAGCTACTTCTAATCACCCAAATGATTAGAACCATAACCAAAATCAAATAGATGTCTACCATGTGGAATCTTAAAGATACATTAGCAACTATATCATATGGCAAATAAGATGATGCTGTTTACAATGTTTATAGTGGCGTATTCATTGTTTTGTAAACAACAATAACTCTGAAAATATTATTTCAAAATACTATAAATCACATAAATTACTATTAATATCTTATAATACCAATACATGATAATAAATTCAATGAGGGAGACGTGAATTACATGTGAAATCGATAGACACAAGACCCAATATAATATTTTGAAGACCACCACCAGCAGAAATAAAACCAACTCCACAAACAACAATGTCCAATCGAGTATTTTGCAGAAAAGGCCAGGGTTCTTTTAGAGTATTTTCATACAGATCTATAGTTTTTGATAGCTGACTATAGAATTATAGAAACTATAGGAGTAAGGTTTCAAAAACTTTAGGTTTCAGATGTTAAAGGAGATGGAGGGTTTACAATTTACTAAAGCTTAAAGTTTTGTGAGAAAATGGAAAAGATAAAAGACATGAGACTATAAGATTTTTAAGTCGTCATTGAACAGAAAAACTCTTAAGCAAAATAAACTAGTGCTGGAACAGTATCCGATTGGTGTAATGCGAGGAATCCGACCTGCTGTCATCCGTCGTCACAGACCCACAGCCGCGGCAACATAGCTACGCCAGCTGGATAACAAACATCAACGTTCGATAAAGACCCAGAGAAAAGTTTTCGCCAGCCAGTGATCTTCCATGTTCAGAATTGCGAATCACAAAGCTGGTCATGGAAACGTGAATGTTCGATCAGTCACCCTACCTTCCGTATATGAAAACAGAGGCTCCCTCTCATCATTACTTCCCCAACGGTCATATTCCCCATAACTCCAAAACAAGCCACCACTCACTCCCATTTGTTGACCGTTTTGGCCTTCCACTCTCTAATCAATCTGTTTCTCTCTCCGTCGTTGTGTGTTCTTCCTCCCGAACTGCATCTGAAGCTTCAACCAGACCAAGTCCACCATCTGCTCCCATGAGGAAGCCCTAAGATTTGGGATCGAGGTAGAGAGAGAGCTCCTCGATCTTTTCGTTGCAATGGGGTGCTTTCTTGCCTGCTTCAAGGGCTCCAAGGATCGAAAGCGCAGCCGATCGCCCAAGAAATCGCTTCCGATCGATCGGGTATGCCCGATCAGCTTTTTCACTCGATCACTTGATTTTTATCCTTTAAGTCTGTTGTGTTATACTCATGATGTCGATCGTGTACCGTCAGGTACATGAAAGCTACAGGCCACTGCAACCGAACCTTTCGCCTAAGCAGATCACGCCGAAGGCGGAAGTAGTGGCCGCCGCTCTTCCGGCGCTGAGGTAATTTGATTTTGTTCGATTCATCAAATTGCTTCTTGGACACCTTTCTTGTGTGTTCTGAATCTCTTTTACATGGAATTTTGTTTCCAGGGAGAATCTTGAACAGGGGAGCTTCAGTAGCACCAGGAAGAAAGTGACGTTCGATCTAAACGTCACAACGTATGAAGAGGCCTTGGTCGACAATGATTCGAATTGTTCGTCGGAAGTTGACAAAGAGACTGATGCTATCGACGAGGGGAGGAAGCCAAATGATGGGCAGGATAAATCTTCTCCCGTGTCGGGAGCTTTCCCCTTGAACCGCAGGTATCAGAATTGTGAGAGCAGCGACGATGACGTCGAACATGACGAGGAGGACTACGGGGATAGCGATTTCGACGAGGAAGAAGATAATGAGGTCGTGATCGAAGGAAACGAGGAAGAATCTTATGATTCGTTCTTTTCTTTGCCCATTGATAAGGAGGCTTCGCAAAGTATTCAGGAGGTTAATAGTCCCAACCCCAAGTCTGCCTCTTCCCCTGATCGGCAGCTGATCCTTGTCGCCGGAGGCAGGACACGCGACCGGAGCCAGTTCGTACATCCGGTGCTGAATCCTGTGGAAAATCTATCACAATGGAAGGTAGTCAAGGCACGCGCGATGCCGGTGAAGAATCCGAAAAAGGAGAACGTGGTCGGCACAGAGCAGGAGAACAATGTGGCCTTCATCTCAGAGCCAGTGATCAAAGCCAAGAAGTCTCAAGCGCCAAATCGTTCTGCCAAACAGGAGATCTCAGTGGCCGCCAGCCTCTCGACCTGGTTGCCGTCATCTGAGAATTCAACTGCGGAAGGGCCCCAGGCGAGCAACTCCCATCGATCCAACTCGTCCTTTAGCCGAGAGGAACGGCCAATTCTTGGCGCTTTAACCATGGAAGACATTAAGCAATCATCCGTCACATCTTCCCCGGTAAAGAGGTCTCCCAGTAGGAGCCCGGATGAGATTCCAATCTTGGGAACGGTCGGCGGATACTGGAACTGCAAGAACCATGGAGATGATTCAGCTTCTTTTCGTCGACCCAGCAACGAATTCAAAGGGATTCCAAACACCACAAGCAAGTACAGAGAGGTAAATTAGGTGCACAAATCAAAAGTTCTTTAGATGTGGGTGAAGTGCGATAGCAATTTACTTCTATGTTCTGCCTGTTGCAGGATAAGACTGTGAACTGGCACTTGACTCCTTTCGAAGTGCGGCTGGAACGAGCTCTCAAAAATGGTGCTGCTTGAGTACGCCAAGCTCAAACTTCTCCTCCTCGATGTTATTTCCGGCCTGAATGAAATTGTTGCGTGTTGTGCCTGCTGTTACAACTCTGTCCCTCTTATGCCTTCTTCTGGTCTCGGTGATTGTCGGTAAACGTCATACGTCGAACAAGATGATTTGTGTTCGATATAAACTTCTGTAATAACAATAATAAGTAGAAGAACCAGGTGCTAGTTTGTTGTTTGTGGACTTTGAGAACTGTATTCAAATATTCTTTTCACTACCCAGAGTCAGCATAACACAGATATGTAGATGGTATCCTGGTCTAGACATGTATTTAAAGGAACCAGAATATATTCAAAATGGGAAAGGATGAGGTGGAGAGGTATAAGTATACGACCAGAAAGAGATAATTTTGTTTGAATACACCTTGAACACGGCCTTAAGGTTGGGCTGCTTGCTTATATCCGAAACTTAATTGTTGGGGAAAATTTCTCGTATCCAAATTGTTATAGAAAATAATATTCATTTTAATATAATACTTTTCGTTTTGATATTATGGTGAGATGAGAAATGAATTGTTTGAACCGTAATATATTTTATCGAATAAGTAGGTGTCCTCCGTCCTAGGAGGGTGGTGGGCGTGTCAATAATTTGATTGGATTGATCTGTTCGTCGCTGTTTATGCTTTTCTTGTGAAGATAGTAGGTGAGTAACGACAAAATCGTGAAGCTGCTAAACTGTTCTGTTGTTGTTCTTAAAATGTTAGACTACGAATTTGTAAAGGTGCATAATATTTAGGGTGATAAGTGGCCAAGTGGTACCCTGCTGCAGGAAAATGTCCCACATTTTTAACCCTAGCTCTTACAAACATTGAACATCGAAGATCACAATAGCAAGTGGTATGTCGTGTCATACTTTTGAATCTCAATATCAATTTTGAACTCAATGCACGTCTTGAAGGGAGACAATTAATTCATGATTGGTTAAACAATTGATCATATCATTAAAGTAGCACCTATGGTTTTTTTTATGGTGGTGTTACTGCGCTCTCAGTAGGTTATTTGAACGTGAACTATATTTTTTTATGCCTTGGACAAGGCTCCAGATATTGATAGGCTGATACGTAATTCTTTATTCTCAATGTTTAAACTTATTTTTGTTATTGTATCCTCGGTGAACTCAATGTTCGACAGTGAGTTCAATTATAAGATGCTTAATTGTCGTTTTGGTTATATTTATATGTCTTCTATTTGGATGTAGGATTTGACCAAATCATGGGATCATCCGCGCATCAGACGACGAAAAGGGTAGGAAAGAATTGGAGGCTAATTAACATATTTGTAAGCTAAGTCATGCCACCAAACCATTTCACGAATACCTGGTCATATCTTTCTCTCGGGTTTTGAGTCGATAAAACGAGAGAGGAGAGTGGGATTATCGTTTCTCTTTAGTAAATTGTTTTTTTTTTATTTGAAAAGTATGATTTTAATGTGTTTGTTGAAGCAAAGTTCACTATTTCCCAAACAAGGAAAAATCTAAACTGACCTGTCGCCGAAGCTCCTGCAAATGAGGCATGCCTTGCTTCATGACTGTTGTCATTGACGTCTATGATTTGAAAGGATACTGTCACTGAACTTACAGCTTGACAAATTCATGACGAGGAACCACACTTGACATAAGGGCTACTTACAACTACGAAGAGAAGAACGATATGGGGACCGGGGGGGTATACAACGGTTGAAGTAATTTACATACATCAAAATACCAAGACAAAGGAAAACCAACCCTCAAATTTGAATTGTCAAGTGATGCTCCTACTAGTTCAAGGCAGGTGAAGTGTTGCTGGTAAACATAAGTGTTGGCTCATTGGGTCTTGAAAACACCAGGACATAAACTTCAGTTATAATCCTATAATCCCAGTGTCAAAGGGTTCATGAATTTTTTTCTTCTTTTTGCAGGCTCCAACTTGCTTCCTGTCAGCATGAAAGATATGACAGAATTGGGGGGTTGGGTGGGGGGG
>LVTN01002764.1:4219-29749 GCA_001649415.1 Musa itinerans
ATTTAAAAAGGAAAATTTGTTATTACAACATATGTTAGATAAATTTAAAATTGATAGCAAATCTTTAAACATGGTTCTTACCAATAAGAATCATGTTCGTAGAAAAGAAAGAATCAGCTTTATGAGTAACACTCAACAAAAGCCAACCACTTTTGTTAAATGACTCACATTACATGTTTCTCTTGAAAATAAATATAATTTTTGTGGTAGATATGGTTATTTTACATATAAATATCCATTCAAAAAGTCTGGCTCATATAAATTGGTTTGGGTTCCTAAAGAAACCATGAATAACTTAATATCGAAAGCTAAGAATGATAGATCAAACCATAAAGTACCCAAAACTAAATGGGTACCTAGAACAAACCCACCATTCTTGTAGAAATATTTACAATTGAGAGTTAGGAGCAAAAATAAAATTTTGATAGTGGATACTCAAGGCTTATGACTAGAGATCCAACACACTGCATAAAGCTCATTAGCCAAAACAAAATGATTTTGAAAATACTTTATGTTTAAATTATGCTTGATAATTTAATGGTTTAATTATACATGATGATTTGAAGTAATGATGATTTTTTTTATTTATGATTTATTAATCTTGATGACTCTTGTGATAAATCTTATTTTTTTATTTTAAACAATGATGCATATTTCTATTTGTCCTAAAAGACAAAGGCATGCTTGTATGAAATAAATCACATAAATTGAAATACATAGAAAGGAAATATATTTTTCTTGAAAATTATTTCTATTTGGCCTAAAAGACAAAGGCATGCTTGTATGAAATAAATCACATAAATTGAAATACATAGAAAGGAAATATATTTTTCTTGAAAATTTTTCTATCTCTACCTTATCGATTTTTTAATAAAATATTAATAAATCTATTAATGTCTTTTTGAATCTCTTGAAAGTGATTTTGATTATTTGACAAATTAAATTTGAATGACTTTTATCCGAATTATGAACTTGATATTTGAGATTTTTTATGAATCAAGATCTTTGATCGCCCAAGATTTCTTTTCGTTATTAACTAAAGATGAGTATTATCTAAATGAATGATGATTTTTCAATTGATTCCTTGGAATTATAACTTGAAATATTTTATTAACCAAGATATCTTATTATGTGTTCTCGTATCATTCCTTCCTATTATTTAATAGGAGATTTTTTTATATGAATCACGATCTTAAAAACTTGAGATTTCTTATACATGAATCAAGATTTTTTATTCTCCTATGTTCCTTTTTGCTATTTACTAAAGAGAATATCTTTTTAAGAATTTATGACTTAAGATTTTCCTAACTATTCGATCTCCTAAGATTTCTTTTCATTTTTTTTTTAAAGGAGATGAAAATGAATCATGTCTTTTGGTATTCATATGATCTTTGATATTATATCTTTCTCGACATGATTTTTATTTTCTTTGTATTTATAGTTGTATACCTTATGTGATACTAAGAGCATTGATGCAAGAAGAAATATTTGCACCATTGTATTATTCCCCTCTTCTTTTTTTTGTTTACAATGACAAAAGGAGAGAAAGAAAATTGCTAGCATCTCAAGAGAACCAAAAGTACTAGCTTGAACTTAAAAACTTGATATTTCTTATACATGAATCAAGATCTTTTATTCTCCTATGTTCCTTTTTGCTATTTACTAAAGAGAATATCTATTTCGGAATTCATGACTTAAGATTTTCCTTACTATTCGATCTCCTAAGATTTCTTTTAATTTTTTTAAAGGAAATCAAAATGAATCATGTCTTTTGGTATTCACATAATCTTTAATATTATATCTTTCTTGATATGATTTTCATTTCCTTTGTATTTATGGTTGTATACCTTATATGATGCTTAGAGCATTGATGTAAGAAGAAAAATTTGCATAATTTTATTATTCCCCTCTTCTTCTTTTTCTTGTTTACAATGACAAAATGGGAAAAAGAAAATTGCAAACATTTCAAGAGAACCAAAAGTACTAAACATCACAAAGAAAATCAAACATGATATCTTGCACTTCTCAAAAGAAGTAAAAATTTTGTTAACTTTTATATGTGAAAAAATTGTTAGCTTACACATTGCAAAAGGAAGCAAAAATTACTATCTTAGCCATCTAAAGAAGCAAAACTAGCAAAATTATCTCAAAAGAGAAGTAAGAGTTGCTAGCTTGCAATCTCAAGAGAAGCAAAAGTGCTATCTTACCCATCTCAAGAAGCTAAGAATTGTTAAACTTGCACATCTCTAAAATTTGCTAGCTTGCATGTTCTAAAGTGATGAAAAATTTACTAAATTATTAGCTTGCATATCACAAAAACTTGCTAGTTGTACTTCTCCTTTTTGTAAATAACAAAGGGGGAGAAGTTATGATGATGATTTGAATTTGTAAATCATGCATGTTATACCTTAATAATTTAAAATTATAAATATGATTTTTTGAATTCAAAGTTTCTATTAATATGGCATATTGATATGGGGAGTTTAGTTTAAACTCCGTCATCAATTTGTTGTCATCATCATAAAGGGGGAGATTGTTGAATCTCATATTTTGATAATGAAATCAATTGATGAGTTTGCAATCTAATCTCCGTTTTAAGTGACGCAGGACTAACTTCGATCAGAAAAGGTAAATCGATTAAAGTAGGAAGAATCAGATGTTGGGCCAGAGTGAATACGTCAAAAGATTGAACATCGGTCGGAGGATCGATCGACATGCCGGCAGAAGGATTTCATGCCATGTGTTCAAGCATCGAGTCGGAGGATTAGACATTATGCTAAGGAGATCGAAAGTTGCATGTGGTCAACATGCCAATTAGGCAATACGTTGAAGGAGAGGACGATGCGTCGAAGGATCGGACGAAGCATCGAATGAACCAATAACATGCTGTACAATATAGAATTCTAGTCTTATAATTGGTTGTCTTAATTGGTCATAGTTAGGTCGTAATTGATTGGTTTCGGGTGTAACCGTACCAACTCAATTAGGGGCCCATTAGGCCTGAGTTGGGACTATTTTAGGCCAATTGGAAGACTCATTCGATCACCCAAGATTAGGTAGAATGACTTATAAGCTTGAAAAGTTAAGAGCACACTGTTTTATATTGTCAGGCGGTGGTACCACCTAGACACAATCTCCCAGACTATGTTAGGTGATGGTACCGTTAGACTAGGCGATGGTACCGCCCAGTGTCAATGCTTGGTATCGCTAGGACTTTGAAAACCTAGGATTAGACCTTTTTTGGCTCTATTTTTGAAGTCATTTTGGGTCTATAAATACCCCAGTTATATCTGCTTGGATAAGCACGAAATTGAGTAGAAAATGGGAAAAATATACTTGAGAAAAAAATATTGTAATCTCTCTAAAGTTAGTGAGTCTTTT
Source organism: Musa itinerans (assembly GCA_001649415.1). Taxonomy (NCBI): domain Eukaryota; kingdom Viridiplantae; phylum Streptophyta; class Magnoliopsida; order Zingiberales; family Musaceae; genus Musa; species Musa itinerans. Next base: position 7,601 of record LVTN01002764.1, read on the forward strand.
CCTCATAGAGTTAGAAGGTTTCTTATGGAAGGTTTCTCTATCTTTATCTTATCGATTTTTTAATAAGAGATTAATAAATCTATTTATGTCTTTTTAAATCTCTTGAAAGTGATTTTGATTATTTAACAAATTAAATTTGAATGAGTTTTATCTGAATCATGAACTTATACTTGAGGTTTTTTATGAATCAATATTTTTGAACTCTTAAGATTTCTTTTTGTTATTTACTAAAGAGGAGTACTATCTAAATGAATGATGATTTTTCTCTTGATTCCTTGGAATTATAACTTGAAATCTTTTATGAATCAAGATCTCTTATTATGTGTTCTCATATCATTCCTTCCTATTATATAAGAGGAGATTTTTTTATGTGAATCATGATCTTAAAAACTTGAGATTTCTTATACATAAATTAAGATCTTTTATTCTCCTATATTCCTTTTTACTATTTACTAAAGAGAATATCTTTTTCGGAATTCATGACTTAAGATTTCCCTTACTATTCGGTCTCCTAATATTTCTTTTCATTTTTTTTTAAGAGATCAAAATGAATCAGGTCTTTTGGTATTCATATGATCTTTGATATTATATCTTTCTTGATATGATTTTGATTTCTTTTGTATTTATGGTTCTATACCTTATGTGATGTTTAGAGAATTGATGTAAGAAGAAAAGTTTATACCATTGTATTATTCCCCTCTTCTTCTTTTTCTTGTTTACAATGACAAAAGAGGAAAAAGAAAATTACTAGCATATCAAGAGAACCAAAAGAATGTTGGGCTAGAGTGAATACGTCAAAAGATTGAACGTCGGTCGGAGGATCGATCGACATGCTGGCAGAAGGATTTCATGTCATGTGTTCAAGCATCGAGTCGGAGGATTAGACATTATGCTAAGGAGATCGAAAGTTGCATGTGGTCAACATGCCAATTAGGCAATACGTCGAAGGAGAGGACGATGCGTCGAAGGATCGAACGAAGCATCGAATGAACCAATAACATGCTGTACAATATAGAATTCTAGTCTTATAATTGGTTGTCTTAATTGGTCATAGTTAGGTCGTAATTGATTGGTTTCGGGTGTAACCGTACCAACTCAATTAGGGGCCCATTAGGCCTGAGTTGGGACTATTTTAGGCCAATTGGAAGACTCATTCGATCACCCAAGATTAGGTAGAATGACTTATGAGCTTGAAAAGTTAAGAGCACACTGTTTTATATTGTCAGGCGATGGTACCACCTAGACACAATCTCCCAGACTATGTTAGGTGATGGTACCGTTAGACTAGGCGGTGGTACCGCCCAGTGTCAATGCTTGGTATCGCTAGGACTTTGAAAACCTAGGATGAGACCTTTTTTTGCTCTATTTTTGAAGTCATTTTGGGTCTATAAATACCCCAGTTATATCTGCTTGGATAAGCACGAAATTGAGTAGAAAATGGGAAAAATATACTTGAGAAAAAAGTATTATAATCTCTCTAAAGTTAGTGAGTCTTTTCCTCATAGAGTTAGAAGGTTTCTTATGGAAGGTTTCTCTATCTTTATCTTATCGATTTTTTAATAAGAGATTAATAAATCTATTTATGTCTTTTTAAATCTCTTGAAAGTGATTTTGATTATTTAACAAATTAAATTTGAATGAGTTTTATCTGAATCATGAACTTATACTTGAGGTTTTTTATGAATCAATATTTTTGAACTCTTAAGATTTCTTTTCGTTATTTACTAAAGAGGAGTACTATCTAAATGAATGATGATTTTTCTCTTGATTCCTTGGAATTATAACTTGAAATCTTTTATGAATCAAGATCTCTTATTATGTGTTCTCATATCATTCCTTCCTATTATATAAGAGGAGATTTTTTTATGTGAATCATGATCTTAAAAACTTGAGATTTCTTATACATAAATTAAGATCTTTTATTCTCCTATATTCCTTTTTACTATTTACTAAAGAGAATATCTTTTTCGGAATTCATGACTTAAGATTTCCCTTACTATTCGGTCTCCTAATATTTCTTTTCATTTTTTTTTAAGAGATCAAAATGAATCAGGTCTTTTGGTATTCATATGATCTTTGATATTATATCTTTCTTGATATGATTTTGATTTCTTTTGTATTTATGGTTCTATACCTTATGTGATGTTTAGAGAATTGATGTAAGAAGAAAAGTTTATACCATTGTATTATTCCCCTCTTCTTCTTTTTCTTGTTTACAATGACAAAAGAGGAAAAAGAAAATTACTAGCATATCAAGAGAACCAAAAGTACTAGCTTGAACATCATAAAGAAAAACAAACATACTATCTTGCACATCTCAAAAGAATAAAAAATTTTGCTAACTTTTATATGTGAAAAATTGCTAGATTGCACATTGCAAAATGAAGCAAAATTACTATCTTGCCCATTTTAAGAAGCAAAAGTGCTATATTGCCATCTCAAGAAGCAAAGAAATGCTAAACTTGCATATCTCTAAAATTTGCTAGCTTGGATGTTCTAAAGTGATGAAAAACTTACTAAATTACTAGCTTGCATATCACAAAAATTTGCTAGTTGCACTTCTCCTTTTTGTTGATGACAAAGGGGGAGAAGTTATGATGATGATTTAAATTTGTAAATCATGCATGTTATACCTTAATAATTTGAAATTAAGCATATGATTTTCTGAATTCAAAGTTTCTATCAATATGGCATATTGATAGGGGGGTTTAGTTTAAACTCTGTTATCAATTGGTTGTCATCATCAAAAAGGAGGAGATTGTTGAATTTCATATTTTGATGATGAAATCAATTAATGAGTTTATCATCTAATCTACGTTTTGAGTAACACAGAACTAACTTCGATCAAAAAAGGTAAATTGATTAAAGCAGAAAGAATCATACATTGGGTCGGAGTGAATATGTCAAAAGATTGAACGTTGGCTGGAGGATCAATCGACATGCCAACAGAAGGATTTCATGCTGTGTGTTCGGGCATCGAGCCAAAGGACCAAGCATTGTGCCAAGGAGATCGAAAATTGTGGGAGGTCAACATGCCGATTGGGTAATATGCCGAAGGAAAGGATGATGCGTCAAAGGATCCGATAAAACGTCGGATGAACTAATGACATGACGGACAACATAGAATTCTAGTCTTGTAATCAATTGTCTTAATTGGTCATAGTTAGGTCATAATTGAGTTGGTTTCGGGTGTAACTATGCCAACTCAATTAGGAGCCCATTGGGCCTGAGTTGAGACTATTTTGGGCCAAGTAGAAGGCTCATTCGGTCACCCAAGATTAGGTAAAACCATGGTACCGCCAGATTGGGCGGTGGTACCACCCAAACACAGTCTCTCACCCAGTGTCAAGCGGTGGTACCACATAGTGTTAGTGCTGCAACTGATGGTACCGCCCAGCATAAGCGGTGGTAGTGCTAGGACCCAGAATGAAACATTTTTTGGCTCCATTTTTAAAGTCATTTAGGGTCTATAAATACCTCAGTTATTTCTGTTTGGATAAGCACAAAATTGAGTAGAAAAGAGAAAAAATATACTTGAGAAAAAAGTGTTGTAATATCTCTAAAGTTAATGAGTCTCTTCCTCCTAGAGTTAGAAGGTTTCTAATAAAGGAGTAAGGTCTAAAAGAGAGAGATGTAAAGATTCTCTCCTGAGCTTAAGCTTATGAAAAGGAGAAAGAGTTATAAGTGTGATTGATCTTTGCCCGTTGGAAAGAAGATCGTTAGTGAACGCTGGTAGTCTCAAGGAAGAGGAATCGAGAGTAGACATAAATTGCGACAACCGAACCACTATAAAACTTGGTTTGTATTTCTATTTTGTTGTTTACCTTTATTGTAAATTGCTTTACTTGCTCATTATATTATTACGAATGTTTTCAAGTTAAACACAAAATTGAAGTAAATCATTTTTATTCAACCAAAGGGAACTTATAATTTATAGGCTTAACAACAAGGATTTAAATGATTAGGTGATTTTTTAAACAATCGGAAGATATTAAAAAAATTATCATCATGCTACCTTGGAGTTAATTGAATAGATTTTTTTAAGTAAAAGTGCCTCGTAGAGAATAGATATCAATCAAATTATTAAAATAATATATTAATCAAATATCATATATATAATATCAGATTTCATGAAATGAGAATAAAAGAGTATATGGATTAATTGTCCGTAAATCATAAGGACTCTTTATAAACGTAATCAATATGCACATATATCAGGCTATAAGTATTGAGATATAAATCATATATCCAATAGAAGAACTATATAATAATGCTAACAACTAATGAAATGATATTATCCCTTTAAACGAATGTGGATATGCTTATCCTAATTGTTGATGAAAGAACCATTTAGTCATTAATAATCTGATCATCCCTAAAGGGAATTGTGCACTTTTATTAATTTGTTATTGTAGGGACTAATATCCATTTATATATCATTGTATATCACTTTCGTTCATTTATTGGTGTATTCAGGCATAAATTCAAAATAATATTTATTGATTAGAAAGAAAAATGATTTAATCGTTATGTGCTAGATATATAATTATCAAAGATATCAAAGGAGATTCATTCTTATAATATAACACTTGAGATTCGATCCGCATGCGATGATGCATCTGTATCTCCTTTCAGAAGTGCATCATTAACTTTGTCTAAGACATCCTCTTGTCGATGTACCATTAAATCAATAAAATTTACTATGTCAAGGAAATCAATAAGATGGATAAGTAGTATTTGACACAAGGATTTAATTCAGTCTCTGAAACTGTAGCCAAAATCCATATTAAGATAGCATAAAAACTCTCAACAAAATCAGCTGCAACCATAGTTAAATTATGAATCCTAACCCGCTTAGCTGTACCTATCTTTGCTGGGCCACTAACTCATGCTGCACATAAGTCTCAAAATCAATCTCAAAACAGTGATCTTCCCAATGCATCATTATATATCAAAACAATTATAGAAACCAGAAAAGAAATCCTTATCCCACGGATCTATCTAAACATCTTATTTATCTTCGATCATGAAATGAAATGATGAGACGAAGTCATGAAATGATGAGAAAGAATTACTTTAATCGAACATAAATGAAGACACTAATGTGAGGATCTCTAAACATGAGATGCTCACTATCTCTCGGGATGTAGGACAATCCTAATTGCATCTTCATCTTCTCCTCTTCATGCGGAAGAACTTAGGACAGTTAAACAATGATTGAAGATCGACATAAGAGAAGGATTATCTCATATTTTGATTAAGAATGATTCAGAACAGTTCATCCATACTCTTTCAAGAACATTATCTTGCATCTAACGAATCTCACACATGACATTGGGTGTATTTCGGAATACATTTGAAATGTTATTCACGGTTCAATACACATTTTAAATATGAATTAATATATGATATTTTTTGTAAAATCATATTTGACCTAGATATTACATTGTAAATACTCAAATATTGATTCTATCATAGGATAGCATTAGTATTTTAGCATCTGCAATATCCTAATATATTTTTTTAAAATTTAAAAGTATCTCATTATATTATCTAATGTCATAATATTACTAATTATATCTTCTATGAGGTGAAATTTTATTTATTTATAAATATTATTTTATATTTATTTATATAATTATATTATTTATTATATACCTAGGTCATATAAATTTTTTTATAAGATTACTCACATTTACTTTTACTTATTCATCTAACTAAAAAAATATTAATTCACTTTTAAAAATATTAAAAGGATAAATTTGTCATATAATATATAATTTATTTTTTTAAAATATAATTTTATAAAATAATATTTATGTCAATATATATTTAAAATATAGTTTTCATCTATTGTTTATCAAGCATTCAAAACATTCCATAAATACACATTTACCCAAACCTCTTTTTATAAATATACATTAAAAATATAAATGTGTCCTCAAACACATTCATTTTCAATTACACTAATTTTACAATTAGGAGTTTTCAAACTGATTTGAACTAAATCGTTAAAGGCTGAATCGAACCAAACTAGAAAAGCAGTTTTGTTCGATTAAAGTAAGATATTATAAACCAAAACCATTTTGGACTTGGTCGAATTGGTTAAAAATTAGTTAATTTGGTTCGTTTAATTAATTTTTGATTTTAAATAATTTTTAAAAATATAAATTTTAAATGAATTAGTTCGATTTCATTTGATGAACCAATTCAATTTAATTGAATCAAACTAGACTTTTGATCCAATTGGATGGACATTCTCAAAAGATTTACATCATAAATATCATTATAAATATTTTAAAAAAATTAGATATAATAGGAAGAAAGGAATCAACAAGACAACACAAAGATGATTCTCCTCTCGGTAGCAACTCCTCATAAAGTTGATATGACAGCTGAGGGTCTTCCATCGCAATAAATTACTCTATTATAATCTACTATTAACAATTGTCGTTTGTGATGGTGCTATTTCCGTTCATGAACAACAAGCATGATAGCAGATAAGATTTTTCTCAATGGAGTAGAGAGATTTCCTTAGGTAAAAAAAGAGAGAAGGAGCGGGCAAGGGTTGGAGAGGAGTCCACCGCCGAGGGCGAGCAGCCCGGCCACACCAACAAATAAGCCCTCGTTGTTGTGGCCACACCAATGGCACTGCCCTTTCTAGCCGGAGGAGGAGAAGCAACGACGCAACGACGCTGCCCTTTCCAGCCATATGAGGAGAAGCAGTGGTGCCGGAGGAAGAGAAGCAGTGGCGCAATGACGCTGCCCTTTCCAGCCATATGAGGAGAAGCAGCGGTGCCAGAGGAAGAGAAGCAACGGCGCAATGGCGCTGCCCTTTCCAACCAGATGAGGAGAAGCTGCGGTGCCTGAGGAGGAGAAGCAGCGGTGCAGTGGCACAGCGACGCTACCCTTTCCAGCCAAAGGAGAAGAAGCAGCGACGCAGGTGTACACAGGGACAGGCTTCTCGAACTCGCCCTTCCCGAGTGCACTGCTACTACCAAGGTTCTCCTTGAAGAAGGACATGCTGGCGGTGGGGGAGTACTTGGTCATCATGGTGCTGAGGCGAGTTGCGAATTCATCTGTCAAGGCTGCATACGAGAGATAGAGCCCTCGGATCACTAGGGCTACTGCTCTGATACCATGTTGAAAGAGGATAGAAGATAGATTATGGAAGAAGTTGTATTGTATTGAAGCTATTTTCTCCCTATTTATACTGGTTAAGAGAGAGGATTTTCCTCAATAGAGTAGAGAGATTTTTTCATACAATTAGGGAAATCTTATATGCTATCAAAGCATACCCTATACACTAATGATTTTTTATTTTTTATTGAAAAATGCTTTAGAGAGACAACAAGTTTATTGATGATGAGGATATGTAGTGATGTATAAAAATTGATAAAAGGATTCATATAGACCAACAAGGGATTATTAATGAAGAATGACGATAAAAAAACAGAGTTCATACTTAAAACAAGAAAGTAAGACAAAAAAGAAACGAAGAGAGTAAGACCAAAAAAAGAAGATGATGGAGGAGGAGTAAAGTCAAAAGAAGAGCAGTGAAGAGTTTGGACAAGGATCTTAGAATTTTTTAGGCTTTTAGTTGGGTTGATATTTTATAAATTAAAATTGGAGGATTGAACTGATTAACAGAAACGAATATGAGTACCTCCCAAATTAGAACTAATTATGGTATTTAAAATCAGATTATTTATGAACTGATTCGATTCAAGTTTAGTTCGGTTTAATTTGATTTTTCGATTTGAATTGAGCACCTTTAATCGGGTGACAAGTTAGCAATCCATACCTAAGCAACAAAACAACCTCGCAGATGCTTTCACTCCTCTTCAATGTCATAATCTTTTCTTTTCCCATCACTCGTCTTAATCTCCTAACGGTTTAAGAGAAGAGAGTCATGCATCAGAACATTCATCGAATACATCTCTTACCTCAATAATCTTAATCCTAAAGTAGTTAGGAGTCCCTAACTAATTTAAATGAATAATGATACTTACTTATGTCTAATTAATTGGTATTTCAAATCCAATTAGGAAATCATCCTATAGCCTCCAACTCATACCTGCAAGTCCAGTCAAACTCTATTCAACATCAAAGTTTAGAAAATCTTAAAAATACCCTTGATTAATTCTTAATAAGAAATCTCGAAGGTGCTGCTGCCGGGGGTGCTGACGACGGTGACGGTGCTCGCGTTGGGGCCGCCGTAGTTGACGTGAAAGTAGAAGTGCAGGTGGTTCATCTTCTCCTCGGGTACATCGCTGCTGACAGTAGCTACAGCGGAAAAGAGGAGGAGAAGAGAGAGGGATGGAGATGGGGCCATGGATGAGCTTTTGCAGGGGTGAACAGATATATGGGTGGGTGGAGAGACATGAGAGGTTTGTTGGGCTTTTATAAGTAAAGGAGTAGGTAGAACAGTGTTCTGTTTTCATGCTTATAAATGTGTTAAGACGTGTTTCTGCTCAATTCAAACTGGTCCTTGGGTCAAACTACTAGAGTAAAAAAAAGAAAAAAGAAATGAAGACTATATAAAATTATTATTAAAGAACATACATTAGTCTAGATTTTTGATATTTTGTGAGAAAAAAAAAACTGTTTAAAGATGTTAGCCAACTTAGCTCGTAAAGACTTTGATGGTTTATCAAAAAGTCTTAGCTTAAATTTTATCTTTATCATTGAAGGATTGTATAAATATTTATATGTAGAGATAAAAATAAAAAAATACTTGATATACTGGTCATTGAAACATATTCAAACTTGAATGATAGAGGCGTGTCTAATCTTCCGTTCGAGTCATTTGACTAAACAAGTCATGAATGAAGTGGAAGAATGTTTCATCAACTTTCGACTGTCATGTGAGAAAGGAAACAACTCGTGGCCATGAAGATTTACATTCAACATAGAAAAACTGTCCATAATGAAAGAGATAACAATACGAAATAGCAACACCTGATCGTCCCATTCGAAAGCTATTCATGCTAAACTCAGCGAGTAGAATGCATTTAGTCAAACTGCAAGCACCGAAGAAAAAACAATTCACAGCTTTGTGCAATGATGCATCAGAGCGTCGACAGAAGTGAAAGATCGGAGGCATCCAAAGCTTACATCTTTGATTCACTGCAACGTTTTGTATAGCTCATCCTCCTCTCAGCAGCACATAGCTAGCTGAATGGCAACACCCTGCAGTGCAGTAACGAAACTGTCGATGGTTGAAGGTGTGACGGATGGCGTCGGAGGTGGCGTTTCTCTTACTCCGTTGTTGTTGACCTACTCCTGCGAAGTAGGTGGAGATTTGGAAGAGCAATCGATTTATAAATAATATTCACATCCGACAAAATTGAAATCAGACACAGAATATTATATTAGTATGATCCTTGTGCATACGCATTCCATATTCACATCTGATATAATTGAAATCACACAGAAAAAAATTGCATGATATCCTTGTGCATGCACGAGGATGACCCACAAACTAAATAATTCAAAAAAATCATCTTCTGCTGCACGATGAACAGCAGAAGCAAATTTATGTTGGAGTTCCAAAACTTGAAAACATGCCTTCTGGCTTTGACTGGCTGAAAGATGCGTCCTCAAATCTATTCATGATTTGTGACCACCGGAGGAATAACGATGGCTGAAATTTAAATTAAAAGTTTTTACTGATTGCTGCATATAAGATTAAGATTTCAGGTTCATATAGCAATCAATCACGTGCATGTATGCAAGATTAACTTTTTTGACTTTACAGATTGATTAATTTGTTTATTTCGTATTTTATTGTAAGACCTGTCTATTTTGCTATTGTTCTAATGATTTATGGAAAAGTTTGGTGATCCCCCTTAACACACAACCATCTGGTAAATATAAAATTACCTTCCGGTTGTAATGATATTAGTCACGTGAGAAAAAGAAATCTTACCTATTAGCCATAATGGTTTGTTAGATGTCCTCTAAATATTGTTATATCGTGCATTGTTCCCCGACCGTGGTACGACCTGTACACGTTCTATCGTCATGAGCTTCAACTTACCTACAAAATCTAACCATGCATAAATTTAATTTCTTCACTTGTTTTATCACTATAATCTTATAAAATATTTTAACATATTTATTATAATAAGTTAATAATTAGCTAATTCTATATCCATCTCAAACATTTTTCAAATTATAATAAGTCAATCGCTCTGTTTATTTACTAACTCTATTAATTGAGTTATGATATTTTTAGTGACCGAATCACTTCTCAATTGTATGTTTCGAGTTTGCTTAGATTATGAAAATATAATTCTATGTTATGTTAAGGGAAGGATCAGATCAATTTTAAATGGATACTACATGGAGGGTGAAGTCAACATTTAAGTGAATCGTTCTTATTCAACAAGAGGGAACCTATAATTTATAGGCTTCACAACAAAGATCTAAATGATTAGGTGATTTTTTTTAACAATTGGAAGCTATTAAAGAAATTATCATCATGCTAACTTGGAGTTAATTGCACTATATTTTGTGGAGATAGATTTTTAGTAGAAAAGTGCCTCGTAGAGAGTAGATATCAAACAAATTATTAAAATAATATATTAATCAAATATCAATATAATATCATATTTCAAGAAATGAGAATAAAATAGTATGTGGATTAATTGTCCGTAAATCATAAGAACTCTTTGTAAACGTAACCAATATGCACATATATCACGCTATAAGTATTGAGATATAAATCAGATATCCAACTGAAGAACTATGTAATAATGCTAACAACGAATGAAATGATATTATTCTTTGAATATGCTTATTTCGATTGTTGACGAAGGAACCATTTAGCTATTACTAATCTGATAATGATGCTGCCTCCCATTCATGAACAACCAGCCTATCCTATACACTAATGATTTTTTATTTTTTAATAAAAAATACCTTAGAGAAACAACAAGTTTATGGATGATGAGGATATGTAATGATGAATAGAAATCAATAAAAGGATTCGTATAAATGGGGATTGTTAATGAAGAATGATGATAAAAATAAAGGATTCATGCTTAAAACAGGAGAGTAAGACCAAGAAGGAGACGGAGGAGGAGCAAAGTCAAAAGAAGAGCAAAGAACTTGTTGAGTTTAGACAAGGATTTTAGGATTTTTAAGGCTTTTGGTTGAGTTTGTATTTTATAAATTAAAATCGGATGATTGAACTGATTAACCGAATCGAATATGAGTACCCTCCCAAATTAGAATCATTTATGATATTTAAAATCAGATTATTGATGAACTGATTCGATTCAAGTTTAGTTCGGTTTAGATCGATTTTTCGATTTGAATTGAACACCTTTAATCAGGTGACAAGTTAGCAATCCATACCCAAGCAACAAAACAACCTTGCAAATGCTTTCACTCCTCTTCAATGTCATACACTTTTCTTTTCCCATCACTCGTCTTAATCTGCTGCTAACGGTTTAAGAGAAGAGAGTCATGCATCAGAACATTCATCGAGCAGATCACTTACCTCAATAAACCTAATCCTAAAGTAATTAGGAGTCCCTAATTAATTTAAATGAATTGTGATACTTACTTATGTCCAATTAATTGGAATTTCAAATCCAAGTAGGAAATCATCCTATAGCCTCCAACTCATACCCCCACCAAGTCCGGTCAAGTTCAATTCAACATCAAGGTTTGGAAAATCTTCAAAATACCCTTGATTAATTCTTAATAAGAAATCTCTAAAATATCCCTAATAAGGATCCGGGGATCAAAATTCCAGTCGCGTTTAGGCCGGTCAAGTTCTACTCTTGAGGTGTCTTCGTGGCCGGTTGCTGCTGTGGGGGTAACGAGGACGAGGAGAGGAGTCGAATAAAGAGCAGGCCATGGGAGGTAGTCAAGGAGTTGATTGAGGATTTGGTTGGAAAGAATATAAACTTATAAGAATGGCAAGAGTTCGTAGACAAACCAAAATAATCTGCAAATGTTTGGTGTTGCATGCTTAAGCATGATAATAGTAGGAACACAAGTTGTTGCCATGCCAGCAAATCTTAAGTGCGCAAGAACTCAGTCATACAACTCTTAGAATAACTCTTTTTTTTGGGTAGGCAATAACATGCTATTTAATTACTATTTTTTGGTACGATTGTTGGGAAAGATTTGACGAAAGTGAGTAGCAAGTACAGCTAAACTCCAATAAACCAACGTTAGCAAGGATGGGATGACTCATAAGAAATTAACAGCACCAAATTGCTTGTAGGGAAGGTATACATTCGATATTATACAGTAACATACAAATAGCACTAGTTTAAGTATCTATCAGCATATCATAATAACGAAAGAAGGGGTTGAGTCAGAATAACCAAGTATCTAATTGATTAAAATGAAAGCAGAACGAAGACGACCACGCACCATGGATTGTGACGTATAAACTTCCAAAGGGTGTATGGTAATGGAACATAACGAGGAAAACACTGCAAAACAAAACAATTTTATTAGAAATTGCGATAAGAGAATAATAAGAATTGGAACAAGTCGTTTTTCTTTTTGTCTTGTAAATTCTGTATTCATCTTTTTTTTTTAATTTTGTTTCGGTTAGGTCCTTATTTTTTTTATATTTCGGTAATAGGTGAGTTTATTGGTCATATACTGGATAGATTATTTTAGAAAATAATAATGTTAAGTGAGTTATGAAATTAAAGTATAGATATATAAAATTTTTAAATTAAATAAATTATAACTATGTATGATCATATACATAAATGTGTCAATTATATCCATGGAGACCTACTTCGGGATGAGGATGGGGAATGAATAGGGATGAGAGATATATTTTTTATTAAATAGCACAGATATGAAAAGAGGATCGGTGGAACACTCCTCACTCTATCCTTTCTGTCAATATGTGGGTTGAAATATTAGGATTAGACGTTGGACAGGCCAATCGCCCACCTAATTCAACTCAAGCTGGGTTGAATCAATTACGAGTCAACTATGTACCATTTGGTTTGATTGACTCAGATAACAAAATATCAACAAATATTATTGTTTATATTTGGATATATTTGAAATTAAAAATTATTTTGACGTTTAAACTTTAGAATTATTATTATTATTTATAAATTTTACTATTATTAATTAGTTTTAATAATATTATTTTTTAAAAAAATATTAATTAATTAGTAGAATATAGAATTCCTACGAGTTTCCCAACATGAATGAAGATTTCCCATCCTTACCCTCACTCCATTTAAATGAGGAATGGGACAAAAGATTAGAGATGAGAGAAGAAATGGGGTTGTAGCGAATCACCTGGTCCCATTGACATCCCTGCACATATATGAGATATAAGTTTTTATTAGTTACAAGGTAGGCCAAATATGTTTTATTAATCATTTGGTAGAAATTAATACATCAGTTGCGATTAGCAAAGCAATGATTATAGAACAAATGATGCCTTGTTCTTGATGTTTAGTGCCATCCAGAACCTGTCAGTGCCCACCCCTAATGATGCCTTGTTCTTGATGTTTAGCGCCAAGAGGCAGGTCGGACTCTCCAAGGATGCGGGCATAGTGAGCTCCTACACTTTCCCGATGAGCTTGGAGCTCGACTTAGGCGTTACCCTCGCAATGTTTTTCCCACCCCGATGCTTTCGACGGTGTTATTGCTGGGAGGGCTAACCATGGTGATGGTGGCCATGTTGGAGCTATCGTAATAGTCGTAAAAATAGAAGTGGGGTTTGGTCTTCTTCCCTTTTGTATTTTTATGGTTGTTGTTCTCAATAGCAATAATGTCAAAAGAAAAAAATGACAAAAGGAAAAAAAAAAGAAAAAAAAAGGAGAGTGAAGGATATAGATGAGGTCAAAAAAGTTTTTCAAATTAAAATTAATAGTAGTAAATTCATCAAGAATATTATACTATATTTAGATCAAAACATAACATGGTGCATGCGAGGTATAATCTAAGGTCCACACTGTATGAATCATTTGACTTCATCCATAAGTAATTACTTCCTATTTGATGAGCTAATCAATTTTACTTATCTCAAATTATTAACTAAAATATTTAAATTTAAATTATTAGTCGTATATCTATTAGATTCTTATAGGTCATCTTATGGTTTTCGTACCGAGAACTCGTCAACACAACAAGAAGAGACTTCTCCGAGGAGAAAAGGGGATGACTTGGTCGGTCTACAAAGATTACTTGAAGGAGGTGCTTGATGTGACCAGATTTCCATGGGATGAAAATAGGGAAGGAAAGAAAACACGTCCAGGATAAGACCATTAGCCGTTGGGTGATCGAAACCTCGAACAGTTCATCGGTTGGTGCCACAGCAGGTGTTGCTCATCTACTAGTTCATGACCAACGGAAGCCAGCCTCGACTGCTACTTCTATAGCACCATGAAGCACTTTGAGTGGCCTGTGAGGCATGATGGAGATGAGGCCATGCAGAAGCTTCTGCAGGTGGATGGATGATGGGGCGGCGAGGCATGAGGGTTTTTTGGACAAAGAAGTAGAAGTACGTACAACAGTGTTTTTTTTATCGTTCAAAATAACATGCGAATCTGCTTCAATTCCACCTCAATTCATTTGACAAGTCAAAACCTCATGATTTTTGGGTTGATTAAATAAATTAATAATACACAACATATATCTTCTTATCCAAGAGATTTTGTTGGGAAAGTTCTTGTGGGAGGACATTCCGTGCATATTTGGCCCTTCAGATTTTTTTTTTGCATTGACAACGTGTCATAATTAAGTGTGAGATCTTCTTCTAAACCTCTCATCTATCAATTCATAAGATTATATCATGCTTGCTTCGAGAGATCCACTATTAACCATAAAAATTTGGGAAGGTCTACTCTATTAATCTATTTCTTTTTCAAAATTTGAAGAAGTTATCATGGAATATAACTTCGTAAAAAATTTGGGATCAAGAAATGACTTATTGTGATGAAATTTTTTTTAAAAAATCTTTATTTTTTTTATCTTTTATATTATTTATTTAATTTTATTTATAGTATAATATGCCCAATGCCATGTAAGGATGTCAACGTCATGTCAGGACGTCTTGACATAAAATCTAGACGAACAATGTTCAAGATGTTGATGATCACATAGATGCTGCTTAATTCTCATGTGTAGACGACTTATGATTGTGCCATCCAGAGAGTCACTTAGATGAACCGAAACAGCAGAATAAAATATTTAATTATGAATAAAATAATAATATTAGTAATATTTTTAAATCATAATAATATAAATATAAATATTTTTAAATATACATAATAATATTTATCGATATTGTTTTGGTTGAATGGACTAAATGACTTACAATTGACTCGCAATCAATTCATAATCAACTCATGATCAACTCAATCAAGATTAAACCTAATATAATTTAAATCAAATATCTTGACCCACACATTGATCGGTATGAATGGATATCAAGATAGATGGGAAATGCTCTACGTCGGATAACTATGCATATAATAGAAATCGTCTCATTCTCGCTTCATTCGGCCGAGTCTAGTATGTATCAGTATTGTGGGCATAATTAATACCTCTAGTATCATGGCTATATATAACGATAGTATTTTTTTGTTGGTTCCATTAGTTTCACATCGAACAAGGTCGATGTTTTTTTATTAGAAGACGATTTCTTGTGTGTGTTTCGGACTGCTGTTGGGAGGGTTTACGACGGCGACGATAGGTCATGTGGCTGTAGATGCCGAAGCGAGTCAGTGAGTCATATATCGAACGAACACAAAATGTTCATGATGATAGAGATAACGTGTATGGATTCATGCATGGTCAAGAAGTACATTTTATTCAAATTTTGAAAGTGATAAGGCATATTTTGGGCCTTAGTCATGTCACAATCGACGTCGCACCACGCCCCTACCAAGTCAGCACGAGGAGCACTTCCACGCGCTAAGCTAGGATCCATACCAAGGCACCCCTTGGCACATCCTATCCCGGAAAGCTCGGGACGGTGCCATTCCGTGCATTTCGGGACGGCACCGTTCCGTGCATTTCAGGACGGCGGTCGCACGAAGGTACCACCTCGCCCCTTGGGGATCGATCGCCGCCCCAAACCCGTGTACGGTCGATTCTCGTATAGTAGTATAAAAGCCCTTGACCGGCATCTAGCTAGGGAGAGGTAGAAAAAGAGAACTAATCATTAACTTAATCGTCAATGGGCCAAAGTCAGGAACCACCCGACGACGGCCTTCTATGCAGGAGCGCGGCCACCCCCAGAAGAGCGACCGCCTCGATCAATTCGAGACGCCATCCCTAAAGACGGTGTCAGCATCCTGACCGAGAGGCACTTCCCCTCAGACGGTGTCGGCACCTCAACTTGCGGACGTGATCAATCCTGGCACCTCGCCCCACCGATTGTGAGCTCCTGACATCGACCCGTGGACCAGGCCGTGCTGACTCACCAGCCACGGTGCTTCAGTTCACCAACATTTTTGGCGCTAGAAGGAAGGCCAATGTCGCAGGAGCACCCCGCAGGAGCTCACCCCGAGGGAGAACTGCCAGCTGATCACCCCCCTCTCAAACTCGGTGATCAGCCCCTCCCCGTCCTCAGGGATGGGGGCATCCCGGCTCCGACGCCGGATCGCTACTAGCATCTGTTCAATGATCCAGGGCTCTTTCCCCCCGGATATACTGCAGGACTCTCGGTTGTTTCGCCCGAGGCGTTCCTCGGCTTGGCCAAGCAAGTACAAACCTTGGCGGGAATGATGCAGATGATTGTCCTGCTCATTCCGCAGATCGTGCAGTTAGCAGCTCCCCCAACTAACCCGACACAGTAGAGGCCAAGCAAGGAACAAATTGGGATGGGAGAAGCTCGAAAGCATACAGCAAACCCGAGAAGCCTCCCCGAGCAGAGCGCGTCCGCACCCTGCCGAGTCGCTCCACCCCATCCCGAGCCCGACACCTTATCATCGGACTCGGCATATGACTCATTCAGGGTCCAACTATCTGTGGTCAACTGACGCCTAGACGAGTTCCAGCACAAATTCCAAAAGTTGCATGGTGAGACAATCGAAGGCAGCTCGGGTGGATCCCCATTTGCTTAGGAAATCTAGGACAAGCCTATGCTGCTCAACTTCAAGCTCCTGGCATTGGAAACGTACGACAGTGGTGCCGACCCCATGGAACATGTCGCCGTGTTTCGGGCTCAGATGGCCTTTTATGGCACCTCCAATGCCCTGATGTGTTGGGCATTCCTGACTACCTTCAGAGGACCAGCATGGGCATGGTTCTGCCGATTACGCCCGTCCTCGGTCTCTTCCTTTAACCAGCTTGCGAGGGAGTTTGAGCTAAACTTCCTGGCCAACATGCGACCTATGCCTTCCATAGCCACCTTGCTCGCGTTATCCCAACGCGAAGACGAGCCACTCTCTCAATTCGTGATGTGCTTTGCCGTAGAAATCCAGGGATTCCCGGATGCTCATCATTCTTTGATCATGCAGGCATTTTTGATGGGCCTGAGACCCTCGAGGTTCTTTTGGTTGTTAATTGAGAAGCCGCCCGCAGCCATCCCCGAGATGCTCCAATGCACCAACCAGTACATTGCCGCTGAAGCCCTAATGGTAGGGAGACACGAGGATAGCAAGAGGCCGAGGATGGAACAGGCCCAAGGAATAACTTCGGCACCACTGGTGCAGCCCCGTAGGAGGCCCGACCGACCTGAACAACTACTCCTGAGGCCCCCGCCTTTGCCTCTGAACTTCCCGTACCGAGATCTTTCTCCAGATCAGGGAGAAAGGCCTCTTGCGACAACCCAACCCCTTGAAGGCTACTCACAAGGACCGATCTAAATATTGCAGGTTCCATCGGGACTACGACCATGATACGAAAGACTGCCATGACCTTTGAAATCAGATTGAAGAGTTGGTCTGGAGAGGTCACCTCGGGCGCTACCTCAAGGAACCGAGAGAAGCATCTCCGCATCCCAGGGGTCCGGTCGAGAAACAAATCGATGTCATCATCGGCAGACCGGTAGCTGGCGGTAGTAGCTCGACGGCGAGGAAGGCCTACGCCCACAGCACGGTGGAGAAGCACCCCAGACCCGAGTTCGAGCCCGAAATCACCTTCGGGACCGAAGAGGTCGAACGCTCCCACCACGACGACGCTTTAGTAATCTCCATCCAGATTGCCAACGCTCGGGTAAAGAGAGTGATGGTCGACACCGGGAGCTCTGCCGACGTGCTGTACCTCGACGCCTTCAAGAAACTCGGCCTAACTAATTAGGACCTCACCCCCATGGTGTCGACGCTCACCGGATTCACGGGGGATTCCATCTCCCTGCTCGGGACCACCATCCTCCCTGTTACCATCAGGGAAGAACCGAGGGCCAAGACAACGATGACTACCTTCATGATAGTCGACCTTCCCTCGGCCTACAATGTTATTCTCGTTCGTCCGACGCTCAACAAACTAAAAGCGGTGGTTTCCACTTACCATCGGGCCATCAAATTTTTGACTTCAGTAGGGGTCAGGGTATCCCGAAGTGATCCTAGAGAATCAAGGTGGTGCTACCTTACAGCGGTCACTCTACCAGAGAAATCACGGCCTCAGCGAACCCCATATCCCCATGAGAAAGCTAGGACACTGACACACCTAGAGTTGCCTGAACAACTTGCCGAGGTACCCTTGAAGAGGGACTGACCCGACATGACCGTGAAAGTCGGGACAACACTCCCCGAAGCAAACCAGCACAAGCTCATCGATTTCCTAAAGAGAAACGCTGAAGTGTTCGCATGGTCCTCAAAAGACATGTCCAGAATCGACTCGGGGGTGACCCAACACTACCTCAACATCCACCCCGAGGCTCAACCGGTGAAACAAAGGCCGAGGAAATTCACCTCCGACCGACAAAAGGCAATCAGCGACGAGGTCGATTGCCTCAGAGAGGCTAGATTCATAACCGAGGTGAAATACCCTCGGTGGTTATCGAATGTAGTCCTTGTTAAGAAATATAGTGGAAGCTGGAGGATGTGTGTTGACTACACCGATCTCAACCGAGCATGTCCCAAAGATTGCTATCTACTCCCGAGGATAGATCAATTGGTTGATGCCACCGCAGGCTACAAACTTCTTACATTCATGGACGCGTTCTCGGGCTATAACCAGATCCAGATGGCACCACAAGACCAAGAGAACACTGCCTTCATTACCAACAAAGGAGTGTCTTGTTACAAAGTGATGCCCTTCGGCCTGAAAAATGATGGGGCAACTTACCAAAGAATGGTCGATGAGCTGTTCAAGCAACAACTTGGGAGGAATATAGAGGTGTACGTAGACGACATGATCGTGAAAGGCAAGTCGGCAAGCACACATCTGGCCGACCTTGCGGAGACATTCCGGACCCTCCGACAGTCCAACATGTGCCTAAATCCTTCGAAGTGTGTCTTCGGGATCAGTTCGGGGAAGTTCCTCGGGTTCATCATCCACTAGAGAGGAATAGACTCCAACCTGGAAAAAGTTTGGGCCATAACAGAGATGCAG
This sequence comes from Musa itinerans, assembly GCA_001649415.1. Classification (NCBI taxonomy): domain Eukaryota; kingdom Viridiplantae; phylum Streptophyta; class Magnoliopsida; order Zingiberales; family Musaceae; genus Musa; species Musa itinerans. Next base: position 27,110 of record LVTN01002764.1, read on the forward strand.
TCTCCCCACTCGATCAAGGAAGTACAGTGCCTCACTGGGAAATTGGCAGTGCTCAATAGGTTCGTGTTGCGTTCAAGCTGTTGAATCTCAGATTTTGATGATGAAATCAATTGATGGGTTAATTGATCTAATCCATATTATTGAGTTAAGTGTGCAGGATTAACTACGATAGCTTGAAGACACAAAGCAAGTTTACCGGAGTCAAGTTCGATAGGTGTTCGAGAGTCCGCCGAGAGTCCAAAGATTCGTCGGAAGTGCTGCCGGAACCAACCGAGAAGAAATCGGGGACTTGCCGAAGTTTTCAGAAGTTCGCCGGAGAGATCGTCGGAGGTTCGCGGAGATCACCGAGAAGGTTCGGCTACTTGCCAAAGACTCGCTAAACTCGCCACAAGACCGGGAGCCTGCTGGGAGTCCGCCGGAAGAAATCCGAGGGTGTATCGGAAGTCCGCCGGAAGATCGCCAGAAAGCTCGCCGGAAGGAAAGTCGACGTTGCCGGTTAAAAACCTACTTAGGACTATGTCTTAATTTCGTAGTTTGCATGTAATTAGGGTTAGGATTAAGAGTTAATCCTATAACCTGGTTAGGGGCCAATTGGGCCCAAATATGAACTGGTTTGGGCCAAATTTGGAGCCCAGCCAGTAACCCGTAAGGACGGGCGGTGGGACCGCCGGACTGGGCGGTGGTAAGTCGTTATAGTTCTCCCAAGTGGTGCCTTCTGCTGGTAAGTTCACCCACTATATTAGCGCTTCAGTTTACACTCTTATATGTTCAAGTTATTATCTTTCCAAATCGGCTTCAATCGAACATACAAAATATTTTTTGAATTCGAAGAATTTTCCACTACACTAATTCACACCCACCTCTTAGTGCCGCTCTTGATCCTAATAACATCTTCAATAAAGAAGTTGGATTTGTTACCTATGGTTCCTTATTAGAACCCTTGCAGATTCTAAGTTTGGGGTTGATCTCTTTAGGGGATCGGCCTCCTTAGAACTCTATAGGGGTTCCTTCCTCTATGTTACTACTCAAAGGCTATAGAAAAGATTTATCTATTACTTATTAAAAGAGGATGAATACATGGCTATTTATAGGGCTTCTAAATCTTAACTCCTAATAGGACTCCTACTCAAGACTCCTACTTCTAACCAACTCCTAATAGGACTCCTACTCAAGACTCCTACTTCTAACCAACTCCTAATAGGACTCCTACTCAAGACTCCTACTTCTAACCAACTCCTAATAGGACTCCTACTCAAGACTCCTACTTCTAACCAACTCCTAATAGGACTCCTACTCAAGACTCCTACTTCTAACCAACTCCTAATAGGACTCCTACTCAAGACTCCTACTTCTAACCAACTCCTAATAGGACTCCTACTCAAGACTCCTATTCTTTTACAACTCCTAATTCTTATCTAAGAAACTGTTGAATCTCATATTTTGATGATGAAACCACTTGATATGTGTTTATGATTTAATCTGTGTTTTGAGTGATGCAGGATACTTCGATTAGAATGAGACAATTAAAACAGGAAAATCATGTTGGGCCAGAGGAATATGTCAGAAGATTGGACGTCGGGCTGGTGGATCGGTCGACGTATCGACAGAAGGCTTCGGGCCGTGGATTCGGGCATCGGGCCAAGAAGAGCGGGTATTACGCCAAGGATATCGGAGTTGCAGAGTCAACTAGCCGATTGGGCAATAGGCTGCAAGAGAGGACGATGCGCCGAAGAATCGGATGAAGCGTCGAGCAACCAATGACATGCCGGACAACTTGATTAATTGCTTAGGAGTAATTGTCTAGATCGAAGTTTATTTTTCATGTGCAGGATTAACTATGATAGCTTGAAGACATAAAGCAAGTCTACCGGAGTCAAGTTCGATGGGTGTTCAAGAGTCCGCCGAGAGTCCGAAGATTCGTCAGAAGTGCTGCCAGAACCAATCAAGAAGAAATCGGGGACTTGCCGAAGTTTTCAGAAGTCCGCCGAAGAGATCGTCGAAGGTTCGCGGAGATCACCGAGAAGGTTCGACTACTTGCCAAAGACTCGTTGAACTTGCCACAAGATCGGGAGCCTGCTGGGAGTCCGCCGGAAGAAATCCGAGGGTGTATCAGAAGTCCGCCGGAAGATCGTCGGAAAGCTCGCCGGAAGGAAACTCGACGTTGCCGATTAAAAACTTGCTTAGGACTATGTCTTAATCTCATAGTTTACATATAATTAGGGTTAGGATTAATCCTATAACCCAGTTAGGGGCCAATTGGGCTCGAGTTTGGACTGGTTTGGGCTAAGTTTGGAGCCCAACCAATGAGTTGAAATAGTCTAGGCGGTGGCACTGCCCAAACCCCGAAAGGTCGGGCGGTGGTACCACCGGACTGGGTGGTGGCATCGCCCAACACTCGAAAGGTCGGGCGGTAGCACCGCCATTGACAAGCGGTGGCACCACTAGTAAACGGTCAATGTGACATTGACAGGCGATGGCACCGCCACCGATAGGCGGTGGCACCGCTAGCTTCGGGAACCTAAAAGGAATTTAAAATTTGAAGCCCAAATTTGAATCCTCTTGGGGTCTATAAATACCTCTCAATTCTCAGCAGAGAATAAAACCCTTTAAGAAGTTAGAAATTGAGAAAAAAGCTTTAGC
>LVTN01002765.1:0-20503 GCA_001649415.1 Musa itinerans
CGAGATTCAACAATGAATTCACCACCTCAATCAAAGCAAATGGTTTTGATGTAGAAGTCAATTTCGTTCTCTACAAAAGTTTTAAACTTCTTGATAAAACCTTCCCCTTTTTTCTTTCAAGAAATAAACCCAAGTTTTTTTATATAATCATTAATAAAAATTAAAATATAGTGATGCTTACCAAAAGATGTTGGAGTAATAGAGCTATAAACATCGGCATAAATAAGTTGAAATGACTTTCTTGCTCTAAAATTTGTCTCATGTGCAAAACTTCTTTTTGATTATTTGGCCAAGACACACCCATTATATATTTGACTTGGGTGTTGTATACAGAGAAGATCATTTATCATCTTCTTTGTTGATAGCATGTTGAGATCTTTGAAGTTTAAGTGTCTAAGTCTCAAGTGTTACGTGGAGTCCTTAACACAAGTCTTTAAACATTATGTCACATCATGATTTATGATTAAGATAAATAGACTATTTTTTGACATATTCACTTGAGTAATTAAATGATTTGTGTTGCTTTTAATAAAGAGTTGTTTGTCTTTTATATTAATATCAAACTAAGAATATTATTCTTCATATCGAACACAATAAATATTTGAAAAAAATTTGATGACTTTCATTTTTGAGGTGGATCAATATATTACCTTTGCCTTTCACTAGTACTTTTGAGAAGTTACTAAAGTAGACTTGTCCATTCATAATTTCCTCCAACTCCATGAATAAACTTTTGTAACCACACATATGATTGCTTGCTAGTTTCCAAATACCATTTGTAATGCATGACGATATATTTTTCTTATATGCTAGAAATAAAAAGGAATCTTCCTCCTTTTCAACATAGTATTTTATTCAACTTGATTATTTTGGTTGTAATATCACTTGGAAGCATAATGAATATTTTTTTTGTAACAATGGCATTGAACTTTGGAACGATTATACCCTTGGCCTCTTGTATTTTCTCTTTCTTGTTCTTGTTTTAGACTTTGATTTTTTTTATTAGTACTTCCTTTCCCTTTTTAGGCATGTCCTATATTATAGTCATGACCTCTTCTATGTTCTTGACTTGTTCCATGACCACGATCACTCGACCCTTTATTTCTTTTTTTCAAAATAAGCTTTATTTGAAGAATTAGTTCCATTGCATCTTGTTTCTTTTTATTGATTAAATATTCATGTGCTTGCAAATAACTTATTAGCTCATAAATAGTTATTTGGCCTAAATCATTTGATTCTTAGATAGAGATCATAATAAAGTTAAACTTTTCATGTAGTGATAGTGATGGAAGTACTTTTTCGATGACACACATATTTTCTATATTCTCATAATTTCTTTTTAATTGATGGACAATAGTAAGAACTCTTATAAAATAATTTGATAGAGAATATTTATTCATTTGTAATGTTTTAAATTTAGCTCTAAGTGATTGAAGTTGAAATTTTCTCACCCTCTCAACTCCTTCAAAAAAGTTTTAAAGAATTTCTTAAGCATCTTTGAAGGTGTTGGTGGCTGCAAAAGTTGTGTTCGTCTAACCCTTGATAGATGAGGAAGAGTACTTTCATTTAACCCTTGATAGATAAAGATGATATTATTTTGCGGATTCTCAGTCTCTTTCTATCACCTCCCCAAATGTCTTGTGATCCAAACAAGACCATCTAAATGCTCCAATCTTCGTGGTTGTCTTTTTGTAAGACAAAGCACTTGAATGCTATTAGCAATTTTGACTTGTTTTTTATACCACTTTGATGGGAAAAAGAAAAGATAAGATAAAGAGAATTAAAGAGGAAGAATCCCTTCAAGAGGTAAAACTAAAATTTTTTATTTCCTGTAGATAAGTTTCTATATTTTTATTTACTCACTTTTTTCCATAACAAAAGTCATCTATTAATAAGCCAATAATAAAAGTTACAAAACTCAATTGTTAAGGCTACGTTCATATGCATTGGTCTATATAATCTATTTAATTTACAAGTGGTTATTATTTTCACAATCTCCTCTTTCATGGTAATCTTTATTATGGTGTAGCCTCTCCATTCTTACTAAATTTTAGGGGTCATAATTATTTTTTCCTGTGTGATTATGAGAGGGGTTTCAATTTTCCATTTTAATCAATTTTAATTCTCTTAAAAAGATGCGTATCTAAAGCCCGGACATGTGGAAGGTGACTTCAATCCAACGTAATCGATGAGATGCACCAATTGAGGTTACGATGAGAGCTACCAAAGATGCTATGGTGATTAGGAGTAGAAGAAGAATAACGAGAAGGAAAAAAAAAAAGAAAAAAGATTGTGTTGAAGCAACAGTTTGTTGGAATTAAGTAAAAAGAAATTTATGTTCATTTATTTATGATATTTTAGAAATAAAAAAAAAAAATTAAATAAAAAATAAAAATAGAAAAATGAATTGTAAATAGTAGTCACCTTATTTCTATTTACTTGATGATCATCCACATCATTCATCCCGCCAAAAATATTGAAGAAAACCCTTCTCCGCCGATATGGGCCCGGAGGAGGATGTTCGCTCGTCGGCCTTCTTGGCGAAGCCCTCCGTTGCTCCCTCATCCAGCTTCGCGCCAGCGACGCCCTTTACCCCCTCCTTCCTCGCCGACAAGAAATCGGTGCGTTTCTTTTTCCCCTTCCATCTTGATCCTTTGATGCAATAGCTTTAGGGTTTCGATCGTGGATCAACGTCTCATGGCTTCTTGGTGCCCCGAACACGAAGAATACAGGTTTTTCTGTTCGATTGGTGGTTGATTAAAGCGGAAAGTGGGGTCGAGGGGAAAAGGTTGGCCGTCGGAGGGTTTACGACGAGGTGAGTCTTTCCGAGGTTCTTGCTTTGAGCTGCTGTGGCTTATTGGCAAAGAATGCCCTTGTGTTCCTCTCTCTTAGATGCTCGCGAACAGCAAGAACCTTCTTAAGGTGGTCATATCTCCACGTCGATTTAGGTCAAGCAAGATACTTCTCATGACGAAACATTTAGTTCCTTTATTTTTTTGAGACATCATGCTTTTTCTCTTCAAACCAAGTGTATTCCTTGATCTTTGTTGATCACTTAATATATCACCAAGAAATGCTTGTTGGAAGCACCTTATCTTGCATGGTATCTCATGTTGTCAATTCATAGGATGTGAAATACTTTTCTCAGTACACATCATCTTGTGATTCATGATCTGATTCATCATGCCTTTTTCTCAGTTGACATCATCCGTTTTTTGCAGTAGACATCATGTGCTGATCATAATTATACTGTACCTGTATCTTTGCTTCAATATATTATAAATGTATTATCTTTCAATTGCAAAAATTATTTACGTTAATTCTATACAATATTGTATTAATTTTTTCCATAAAAACCTCTCTACCTTGAAGGGTAAAGCCATACACTAGGTCCTGCACTAGCAGCAATCTCATGCAATTTTGTGTAAAGCATTTGCCAAATGAATAACAAATACTATATTAAGACAATCTATCAAGGAATTGAAGTTAGTTTTTTGTGAAACTTGGTGCATCTACCATGAAGAAACTCAGGTAGCAGTTGCACAAGATTTCTAAAGTTCTCAAGCTATTTCTTGAAGCGAACACTTTATTCTAGGTTGTTGGATGACCACCCTCTTCTCTTCCTCTCCATCCTCTGCATTCCTTCTCAAATACAGATCTGGCTTTTGACCATTGTCATTTGTGAATGATGTTTGACAATTAACAAGGTTGAAGAGCAATATTATCTAAGAAGCGCTAATGTTTTGTGTTCCTTCATATGAAGTAGTTGAGATGGCAGTGTAACAGAGGCAGAAAGATAAAAATGCATCTTTACAAGATCCCAACAAGGGAAAACTTATTTCAACAGATGCTACAAAAGTGGGGTATGAGTTTAAGAGTAAAAATTACATGGTCAAGATGCAAGGATGAACGAGAAATAATGTCTACATAGGGGTTCATAGAGCTTAAGGTGGTTGATTTACTACCTGTAGGTGACATGTTCATTTCTGTGACTGATTATATATCAATGATCTGTTTACTTTATCTTAGTAGAAATGAGTGGAATATTATTCTTTCTTAATGATATGATTGAAGTATTAGGCCTCAAATTTATTACATAGTTAAGGGCCCAATAATATGGATAGTTGAACTGTTAAGTTTCTTTTTGTTATACCTTCCACATCATTGTTCCATGTTCTTAGTTTTTTTTCTTTGAAGTATTAGTTAAGTTTTCTAATCTTGGTTTTATTTTTTACTTAGCTTCTCCATAGAAACTACTCTATTCTCTGTGCTGTAAATTTTATCACCTGGTGTGAGAAAGTAAATAGTGTGAATTCTTGAAGAAAATCCATCTTTTGGGCTTTTCACAGGAAGTGCCCTGCATTTTCAAAATTTTCAGACAGTGTTCCTTTTTGGTATAATACTTGGAATACCACAGTCGCCTTCCCTTTGCATTTTCTTTTCATAATGAATCGGTCCATAGGGTGAACTAAGCCAATTATAATATTTTCAATAATCCCACAAAAACCATAATGCAATACAAAAACATTGTAATAGTATTTTGAACAATACCGAGGAAAACTATAACACAATACAGAAAAACACTGTATTACAGTGTTTTCCTAGTATTGTTGAAACTTGAGAACACTAACGGTTACAGTGTAACAATATTACAAACACAGGATTTTTACAAAATTTATATAAAACACTATGTTACAGTGTTATAGTGCTTTTATATTGTGTTACAGTGTTTTCTATTATGTTACAGTTTTCCTGCTATGGCTGAAAATACTAACACCAGTGTTGTCAAAGGCACTAGATGTTAAAAAGCACTGAGGATCTAAAACGCTCGAGTGCTCGCTTGAGTGAAGCAAAGTGCTTGCCAATATAAAAATCTAAAAATATAATAAAGGAGAAAAACAATAATTAAAATAAAAATTAGACAGAATATAAATTTTATATCACTTCATAATCAAAATATCACCACTAAAACATTGGTAACTCATTTAACATTTATAAAGCATTGAAGTATTAAATTCACCAAATATAATAACAAAAATAACAAAACAAAAGAAAATTAACATCAAAATCCAATAATTTTGACAAGAATTCTAACAATGATAATTTAAAATCCTAGCAGTGACATTCAATAATTAACATGTTTTAGTGGCAGATGGGCTTCTTGGGGAGAGAAGGAAATAGGAAAAGGAGAGTACATTGGTGGCAGGGGAAAGCTAGTTGCTAGCAAGGAAAGAGGCTGGGGAAGAAGTAAAGAGAGAAAGAAGAGGAGGGAGGGGAGGAGAGTGGGGAGGGGGTATTGTCGAGCGTCAGTGATGTTGAGAGCCATCGGGAGAGTGAGAGATGGAGAGAGACGAGCGGTGTCGAGGGGAGAGAGAGAGCCAATGGGAGAGGGGAGGTGATTCTGTTAGGGTGAAGCAGAGAGCGGGGGAAGGGAGCTATACTACTAGCCTTCGGGGTTGTTGAGAGTCTCTAGGAGAGAAAGAGACGTATTGTCGTCGGAGGTGGAGGTAATAGCACAACAAGGCTGAGAGAGAGAGAGAGAGAGAGAGAAGATGGATGTTGTATCGCGAGATATGGAGGAGGGACAACTCGATAGGAGCACGAGGACTTACACCAATAGAAGGTGGAGAGGGATGGAAAGACGGAGAGGGAAAGAGAGGGAGATAAAAATTGTTAGCAAGGGGAGGCATCACTCGCTTGCACACAAACGATGGTCATTGGCTTGCACACCCGCTTGGAAGAGCGGATCCCATCGTCTTGTACACAGATGAAATGCTATGATGATTAGGTTGAAGGAAGAGGGGTGACACATGAAGGAAGAGGGGTGACACATGAAGAAAGGGGGGGTTGGGGATGGGGGATTTAAGAGCTGGGTTATCTGACTTGGTTGAACCAAATCAATCAATCCAGGTTCAACTCAAGCTCATTTAAAGTCAATCTGGGCTAGGCGAGTGCTTGGGCTGCCCAATGTTTGGGCCTAGGTGCACGTCTAAGAGGCACCCAGTTGAAGGTTCCCGCTTGAACCCTAGTTTAGGTGTGTGGGCCTCGCCTCGCCTCGCCTTGCCTATATGCCTAGGCGAGTGCTCGAGCATTTGTTGAATTCATTTTGTAAAATAATATAAAAACTTAGGAAAACGGAGGGAATTGGAGGGAAAGGGCCTGGCTACCAAATAAGGGGTATTTCAGGTACTAGGCAAAAAAAAATAGGAATTGTAGAAACGAGGGGCACTTCCCAAGAAAAGCCTAAAAGGGAGCTTTTTTGGGTAAATATCCATGCATAGTTGTGTGATTAAGTTTATGCATTTGGTTACACCATCTACTGGTGCATGTTGGTTTCTTTATTACCTTTTGAAGAATGGACTTCTGTGTTTGGCGTGTGTGCCATTAACTTTGTACCGAGATGATTGGTTGGTCCAGTGGCATGAAAATGGAAATGAATATTTTATTGCAACTTGATGTTTCTTCATGGATATATTTCTCTTTTATATTTTTTGTTATTAAAAATGTCACGGTTATATTACTATATGAAACTTTACTGCAGGCAACTTGCAACTAGATTATTCAGTTCTGCTCCTATTATTAAACGGAATGATGCTTATACTCTTGAGACAGCAGATGGTGTTACTGTTGTAGTTCAGGGCATGATAAACAAAGAACGCACAAAAGATAATGGTTTTCCTCTTGAGGTGTGTGATTCGTGAAAATCCTTCTAGACACTTATATTTAGTCCTGACAGTCCATTGTTTGATTAGTGAATTTATGATGGTCTCTGAGAAGTGTTGTATTTATGTAATTATAAGTTATAAAAGAAATCCTTCATCTTGAAGGACTTAAAACTGATTCAAAATATAAAATTAATCTACAACTACATAGAAGCTGGGAAAAGATTAGGCTTGTATTGTTGAATCTTGGATTTTGATGATGAAATAAATTGATGAATTAATGATCTAATGTATGTGTTGAGATAAGTGATGCAGGACTAACTACGATCGTGAGATAGCCAAACGATTAGAGAAGAATCCAATGTTGGGCCGGAGTCAATGATCGGGCATTGGGTTGGATGAATCAGGTGATACACCGAAGGATCAGACGATGTAGTGAAAGCTCGTTGGAAGTTCGACGGGAGTTCATCGAAAGCTCGTCCGGAGTTCGTCGGAAGTTCACCGAGAGTTCGGTTGAACAATTAACGTGTCAGACAACTTAGATTCCTTGTATCATAAATTGTTTTAGCCTTAACTATCGTAGTTAGAACTTTAATTTGAGTTAGTTTTGGAAGAAATCCTACTAACTCAATTAGGGGCTAACTGGGCCTTAAACAGGGTTGAATTGGACCGGTTGGATGGCTCATTCAACCACTTGGAGCCACGTCAGGCGGTGGCACCGCCCAGACTAGGTGGTGGAACCGCTTGAGGCTCAGCCTCCTAGGTGGTCTAGGCGGTGGTATCACCTAGACCGGTTGGTGGTACCGCCGGTAGTTAATGCTGCCAAGAGGTGCTCAAGTGGTCGTATCGCCCAAACTAAGCGGTGGTACCACTCAATGTCAGTCTGCAGGCGGTGGTACTGCCCAGTACTGGCGGTGGTATCGCCAGTCCCCTAGAAACCCGGAATGAGACACTTTTTGGCTCTATTTTTGAAGCCATTGGGGCTTATAAATACCTCACTCTTTCCTGTATAAAAGAGCACGAAAAGTATGAACAAAAGTCTTGATATCTTAGTTGTAAAAGTGTTGAAAAAGTGCTAAGTGTCCTCCTCCTCCTCCTTCTTTAGCTTTGTGATCAATCTAAGAGAGGTGTGAGGGTTGTAAAAGGTTGTTTCCTAAACTTGTAAAAAGGAGAAAGTGTTGTAAGAGGGTGGTTGGTTTTCGCCCATTGAAGGAAGACCGATAGTGAATGCCGGTGGCCTCAACGGAGGAGGAATCGAGAGTGGATGTAGGTCATGACGACCGAACTACTATAAAATTGATGTGCACTTTCTTGTTGCTCTTCATTACTGTTGTTTTCTGCCTTAATTGCTTATCACTCTTATTCTAAGTCCAGCACATTTTCAATATCTTTTCTGATACATTTTTATCTAGCCGAAAGTTTCAAATCGACTTAATTTTTGTGATAGCACTAATTCACCCCCCCTCTTAGTGCCATTCACGATCATAACATGTATGACTTGGTTTTGTAAACCGCTGTCAGCGCAGTTAGTGCCATAGTTTAGCATTAAGAAATTTGTCAACTATATACCTTCTAGCTAATTGTATTTACAGGTCTGCAATCATTTCTTGATTAGATTTCCATATAATTGGGATTATTATGCTGGTGAGTGTTCTAATAAGAGATCAACTTCAATCTCTCCTAGAAAGTTATCTTCTCTAGGATTTCTTGCCTCCTCGAGGGTTGTACTCCATGCATCGAGCTAGTTACTGGCCTTCGCTTGCTCTTTGCTCACACTTTTGAAGTACTTGAAGTGTTTGCACTCCTTACGTTGAGTTAGTTACTATGATTCACCTTCTCAATGTCATCGAACTTTTGGGATGCAGGAAGTTTTCACCTTAACTTGGAGTAAGTCTCTAATAGTTTTGGTCGCCTCTGGGATTGTACTATCTTCTCCATCAACCCTGTCGCCTACTCCACTAAGTAGAAAAGGTACCGCACTGCGTACTGTCTACTTCGTTCCTTGGTCGTGCACTCTTTCAATCAACCCAAAGTCCTTCACTTTCGGCTATCTTGATGAGAAGCTCGTTGACACTAGTCTTACGAAGTTCCCTGGCCTTTGCCCTTCAGCCTTATCTCAGTACTTGGAGTTTGTCTCTGCATTCTCCATCTCCTTGGCCTCTTTTACGACCAAGCACTCTCCCCCAATGAGAGCAAGGGATCGATGACTCTACGGAAGTCTCGCCTTTGCGGTACCATAGCGCTGCTATGCCCATGGCCCTACTATCCGTCGCCTCGCATATGCATCCCTTTCTTCACGATCAATAGATCTGCCTTTGTGGCACTTGTGGCACTCTTCCAAGTCCACCTCCATTCTAACTGATGCTTGGTTTTGGGTAGCAAAGTCCCACTGGACTCATCGTCGCTTCCTTGCCCTTTTCGACGCCCTACTCCAACACCTCTGTGTTCTCCGAGCAGTTCCCCTTAGTCGATGGAAAGGTAGACTACAACTCTCGCGCATGGCCTCCGCCATCCTATTGTAAGGTTTGCACCGATTCTGTTCTTTTTAGCTTCATTGGTAGCAATGTTCGCTTATTCGGCCTTGTCCTCTGACTTGCCGGGCTCTCTTAAGAGAATATGGGCTCTAGAGCAGTCTAACTCTCCAACCGCTCTGATCATACCTCTGCATGATCAAGTCCCTCCCATGGGACTCACTAGTACTTGCATTCGAACTTTTTCCTCATTGGTATATAGCCCCCATATGCTGATGACCAAGGCTTTCATCCGATGCAAAATTCGATGCATACACGAATGACCCGCCTATGTGGTACTATAGCTCTCACTTCTTGAATCCATAGCCCTTCCTTCCATCGTGTTGTTCACCGAAGTGGAGCTCCCAATAGCTCCAGATCATACCTCTATATAATCTAGTCCCTCATGGGGCTATATTCATGTGTATCGCATTGCCATGAACTGTTCCACCATGATCCGCTGCACCATGTCGCCTCTTAGTGACATCTCCATTGCATTCTGATCCTTGTGGGATGAACTCGAATTGTGATCCCTCTATGTGTAGCCTCTGCCAACACATCGCAGGGCCTCTTCCACTTTCAATTGTATTCGCTCCTTTGACAAATAACCTTCGTCCACTCGCTTTAAGATAGTCCGTCGCATAGTAGTTCTCGAAGTCCACCGACTTCGCTAAAATTGGTGCACCATTGTTTGGATCTTGGGCCACTGCCCCTACCAGCACAATCTTTGCTGAGCACCACTCCCTTCATGGCAACTTGAATAGGAGCACTATGGTATATTCTTCAAGAGTACCCGTCTCTGCGTCCTCTTGCCCCATGACAAGATCTTCTGAACCCAACTTTGCCTCCATAATTTGAGTCGCTTCAGTTCCTCTGTCAAATGCTTCTCTAAGGTAAGGTGCATGTGCCTCGAAGCTCCCTTCATCTTTGGCACCATGCAGGATGAGCCCGCTCTATTAGAATGAGGGACCCATGGAACGACATGATTCCGCTCTTGCCTGTGCAAGAGTTCATGTCCTTGACCTCTGTCCAAGGAAAGCTCTGTGCCTCCGCTGCATATTTTATCTTCTATGTTGGCTCCCTTCATGTGGCTTAGGTACTTTGCCAAGTTACACCCAAGTTGCCTCGCTCCTCATTTTGCATTGAGTTGATGGTGGCCCTCGCACCCACCATTCCACGGGTCAGCCCTTCGTTGAGTCTAATTTCCATATTGACTTTAAGTGTACCTTCATCTTGTGTTGCCTTGGATCGCTCCCCCACTTGATCTCGCAATACATTCCCCAATGCATTATCTCAAGCGAGATTATGCGATGACTCCTCACCACTCGAACAGTTCGTTGAGCTTTGTGAAGTTGTATTTGAGGTACTCCTCCTCAACATGTGCGGTCCGTTGCACATGGTTCTCCCTTTGAAGAGCCGGGACTTATCCCTCCTAGATATCTATCCCATTGGAGCAACTTCTCTCTTCGCTTTCTTCTCTTTGAATGTTTTGGAGACCACCATCTCCTTGGACTACTCTGCCTTGCTGAACAAACCGTGCATTATTCTGCCTCCCACAAACGCACTTGCTAGATTGCGACTCCATGTCAATACAGTCCCCGCTGCACCCCTCAAGGCCTAGCAACATGCTGAACTCGCTGCACACTTCAACCTCTTATGGACGTATCATTCTCATGCTGAAGAGAAAGTTTCAATGCTCCATGGCACCAAGCTTCGGCCACCTTGGGATGGCCACGAACATTCCATCGTTCGCATACAAGCCCTTGTATGAGTACCAAATTCTTTGAGTTAGCAATTCCCCTCACCTCTTTGAGCTTTGCATAACTCTTTCGGTCACTGAACAACCTATTCTGCCTTGTATGGTCTTATTTTTTACCAAGCGCCTTGCTTGCCTTGAGCACCATCAAGTATGGTTGCCAACGTTGAGCCATAGCTCAAACTCAGCTATCCCAACCTTTGTATGCTACACATTCTTCCTAGCTTGCTTGTCCTCACGATGCCTCTTGCGTGAAGGGTTGGCCATTCCTTTGAATGCCAATCTCAAATGCCTACTCCTCTAAGCGATTTCTTTTCCCTTCATCTCCATGCCTGTTTTTCCCTAAACGGTCGCGCGTGCTGGCTGCCCTCAATGTAGCCCCACTAGGTCTCCCACGTTTGCATGCCAAGTGTTTCTATGAATGCTTGTCTCGCTCTGATACCATCTGTCATAGACTTAGCTGGTTTTGCCTAAGTCGTGTGGCACCCTTGCGAGTTTATCCACAAAGGTCAGCCTCCCCGAAACCTCCCATGGTCCCTTAGGACCTACAAAAGAGAAAATGGTTTAGTGAAAGCACCTCACTCGGAATCCACAAGCAACCATATCAGGAAACACTTCATAACCAATGCAAATTATAAACAGACTTTACAAGCTCTGAATGGTTGCACAACAAAGGATCTAAAATGGTCCACTATGGACCAAAATCTCTCGCATGTGTCCACATGACACAACCTTTATTTACAAGCCTAAAATGACCACCAAACCAAACTAAAATGGGGCTGTTAAGCCTTCGTCCGTCCCTCTACATGCTGTGCAAAGCATGAACAAACCAAAAGACATGGACATACATAAGCATTACATCAAACTCTGTGTTTACAATTTTGTCCGTGACAGTTTGTTTACTCGGCCTTGTCCTCTGACTTGTCGGGCTCCCTTAAGCAAATATGAGCTCTGGAGCAGTCCAACTCTCTAACTGCTCTAATCATACCTCTGCATGATCAAGTCCCTCCCATGGGACTCACTAGTACTTGCGTTCGAATTTTTCTCTTAGTGGTACACAGCCCCCATATGCTGATGATTAAGGCTTTCATCCGATACAAAATTCGATGCACGCGTAGAAGACTCACCTCTATGGTACCATGACTTTCACTCCTTGAATCCATAGCCCTTCTTACCGTCATGTTATTCATCGAAGTGGAGCTTCCATTAGCTCCCGATCATACCTTAGTATGATACAGTCCCTTACGGGACTATATTTGTGTGTATCGCATTGTCACGAACTATTCCACCACAATCTGCTGTACCATGTCGCCTCCTGGTGACATCTTTATTGCATTCTGAATCTTGTGGGATGAACTCGGATTGTGATCCCTCAATATGTGGCCTCTGCCAACACATCGCAGGGCCTCTTCCACTTTCGATGTTAAGCCTTCGTCCGTCCCTCTACATGCTGTGCAAAGCATGAACAAACCAAAAGACATGGACATACATAAGCATTACATCAAACTCTGTGTTTACAATTTTGTCCGTGACAGTTTGTTTACTCGGCCTTGTCCTCTGACTTGTCGGGCTCCCTTAAGCAAATATGAGCTCTGGAGCAGTCCAACTCTCTAACTGCTCTAATCATACCTCTGCATGATCAAGTCCCTCCCATGGGACTCACTAGTACTTGCGTTCGAATTTTTCTCTTAGTGGTACACAGCCCCCATATGCTGATGATTAAGGCTTTCATCCGATACAAAATTCGATGCACGCGTAGAAGACTCACCTCTATGGTACCATGACTTTCACTCCTTGAATCCATAGCCCTTCTTACCGTCATGTTATTCATCGAAGTGGAGCTTCCATTAGCTCCCGATCATACCTTAGTATGATACAGTCCCTTACGGGACTATATTTGTGTGTATCGCATTGTCACGAACTATTCCACCACAATCTGCTGTACCATGTCGCCTCCTGGTGACATCTTTATTGCATTCTGAATCTTGTGGGATGAACTCGGATTGTGATCCCTCAATATGTGGCCTCTGCCAACACATCGCAGGGCCTCTTCCACTTTCGATTGTGTTCGCTCCTTTGGCACTCCACCTTTATCCACCCGCTCTCGGGTCATACCAAGACGAAGCACCACTCTAGGATAGTTCGTCGCCTAGTAGCTCTCGAAGTCCACTGACTTTGCTAAAATTGGTACACCATTATTTGGATCCTGGGCCTTTGCCCCTACCAGCACAATCTCCACTGCGCATCGCTCCCTTCATAGCAACTTGAATAGCAATACTGTGGCATATTCTTTAAGAGTACCCGCCTCCGCGTCCTCTTGCCCCGTGCCAAGGCTTTCTGAACCCAACTTCACATCCGTAAGTTGAGTTGCATCAGTTCCTCCGTCAAAATGCTTCTCTGAGGTAAGGTGCATGTGCCTCGAAGCTCCCTTCATCTTTGGCACTATGCAGGATGAGCCCGCTCCATCAAAATGAGCGACCCATGGAACGACATGATCCCGCTCTTACCTCTACAAGAGTTCATTTCCTTGACGTCTGTCCAAGGAAAGCTATGTGCCTCCGCTCCATATTTCATCTTATATGTCGGCTCCCTTCATGCGGCTTTGGTACTTCGCCAAGTTACAAATAAGTTGCTCTACTCCTTGTTTTACATTGAGTTGATGGTAGCCCTCGCGCCCACTATTCCACGGGTCAGCCCTCTATTGAGTCCGATCTCCATATCGATTCCAAGTGTGCCTTTATTTTTGTTGCCTTGGATCGCTCCCCCACTTGATCTCGCAATGCATTCCCTAATGCATTATCTCAAGCGAGATCATGTGATGACTCCTCGTTGCTCGCTCGGTTCGTTGAGTTTTGTGAAGTTGTTTTGAGGTACTCCTCAACATGTGCGGTCCGTTGCACATGGTTCTCCCTCTGGAGAGTTGGGACTTATCCCTCCTATATATCTGTCCCGTTGGAGCAACTTATCTCTTCGCTTCCTTCTCTCTGAAAGTTTCGGAGACTACCATCCCCTTAGACTACTCCGTCTTGCTGAATAAATTATGCATTATTCTGCCTCCCACAAACACACTTGTTAGATTGCGACTCCACGTCAATACAGCCCCTATTGCACCCCTCAAGGCCTAGCAATATGCTAAACTCGTTGCACACTTCAGCCTCCTACGGATGTATCCTTCTCATACTGAAGAGAAAGTTTCAATGCTCCATGGCACCAAGTTTCGATTGCCTTGGGATGGCCACGAACACTCCATCGTTCGCATACAAGCATTCGCATGAGTACCAAATTCTTCGAGTTAGCAATTCTCTCACCTTTGTGAGCTTTGCATAACTGTTTCGGTCGCTGAACAACCCATTCCACCTTATATGGTCTCATCTTTTATTAAGCGCCTCACTTGCCTTGTGCACCATCAATTATGGTTGCCAACGTTGAGTCGTAGCTCAAACTCAGCCATCCCAACCTTTGTGCGCTATGCATTCTTCCCAACTTGCTTGTCCTCATGGTGCCTCTTGCACGAAGGGTTGGCCATTCCTCTGAATGCCAATCTCATATGTCCGCTCCTCTGAGCGACTCCTTTTCCCTACATCTCAATGTCCGTTTTCCCCCAAATAGTCGCACGTGCTGGCTGCCCTCAATGCAGCCCCGCTAGGTCCCTAACGTTTGCATGCTAAGTGTTTCTATGAGTGCTTATCCTGCTCTGATACCATCTGTCACGGACTTAGCTGATTTTGCCTAAATCGTGCAGCGCTCTTGCGTGTCCGTCCGTAAAGACCAGTCTCTCCAAAACCTCCCATGGTTCCTTAGGACCTACAAAAGAGAAAACGGGTTTGAGAAAACACATCACTTGCGATCCACAAGCAAACATTTCAGAAAATACTTCATAACCAATGCGAATTATAAATAGACTTCACAAGCTCTGAACGGTCACACAATAAAGGGTCCAAATAATCCACTACAAATCGAAATCTCCTATAATTGGCCATATGACACAACCTTTATTTACAAGTTTAAAATGGCCACCAAACTCAATTGAATTGGGGTTGTTAAGTGTTCAACCGTCCCTCTACATACTGTGTAAAATATGAACAAACCAAAAGACATGAACACACATGAACATTACATTAAATATCTTATTTACAGTTTTGTTTCTGACATTTCGGCACTATGCTCATGCAGCTCTCACATGAGGGCTATTTTCTTCGAATTCTATATGAAGACATATCATTGATATAGTAAGGTTAGAAATATAGACATAGGGTCATCCTCATCTTTCGGCTCTAGTATAGCTCTCTTGAAGACCGCAAACAGCCCCAAAACGTCCCCAAGAAGCTAGACTCTAACAACATTTCTCTTTTTTCTTTCTTTTTATCTCTTCCTCTTTTCTATCAGCTTCTTCCCAGGCTGCCTGCTCTTGTTTTCTCCTTTGGTTTTTGATTGATAATGTTTTTAATTTAAATAATTTGTACTATATGGTTAGAACATTAGTATGTTGATTTTTTATTTTATAAAAATAAGAATTATTTTAAAATTTAAAGGTTTCTTAAAAAACAAAAGAAAAATCGGATCTGACAAGAGTTAGATTGTCAATCAAAGACTTGGTTGGACCTAGCCAAACTAGCTAGTAGCTTGCACAATGTTTGACTGGACCTAGGTTTTTGACCCAACCTTGATCTATAGCTCGACCTGGTGTGGTGTGGAGCCTATGACATGGGCTAGCTCCCCGGATACGGTGCCACTCACGATGATCAGAGCCTATCGCTTAATGCTCAGTGCAACCTAGTTGGTGTCGCTTGAATCATCCTACCTTTTGCGGTCTAACGCTTATACTTAATCTTAGTTTCGAAACTCAACGTTTTTCCACTTTCTAAATTTTGGGAACTAGAACCGAACAACACATGACCGATTTTGGAATTGGAATCACAACTGATAGTTCCGGTTTCGATTTGAACCATTGAGTTTTTTTTTAATTTTAATAAAAAATAATTTAAAATAGTAAAAAAAATATAATTTTTAAAGTTGATGTATTTCAATGCATGTAATTGTCTAATTATATTAAAAATTATTAAAATTATAAAATTATTAATCATTGCCCATGTCGAATGTGCCGATTATTCTTTTAGATAATATGCCAAATAAGTATTCGTTATCTTCACGAACGATCTTTTGTTTTCATTTATCCTTTTTGATCCAATCATTAATGCATGCTTGAGCCCCAGTTGATTCAGGGCTTATACTCGAGCAAGTTTCCAGTTGATTCAGGGCTTATACTCGAGCAAGTTTCATCTAAGATGTGTACTCAGAGCAAGTTTAAGATGTGTTCCCTCACAAGCTTGCTTCACGGCTATTGTTGACAAAAGAGATACTAATATTTGTCTTATAATCATCAATAAAATTGGAAAGGTTATTTCATATTATGCTCACCTTTCAAGAATTAGAAATTCTATGCTTGTAATGTTGTCACCAAACTTAAAAGAAGAGTTTAAATAAATAATCCCCTCAAATTTTTTTATCTTTGAAATAATAGATTTTCTCCTTAACTAATTCTACCATTTCCACTACTTGATCCATAAATTAAAAAAAATTTGGGAGGTAATTTATTATCTATTATAATTTGCTATATAATGGCCATGTAAGTTAATAACTATTTTTTTTTTATTTCCATTATTTTTCACTAATATTAATATCTGATCTTAAACTTTCATGATAAGCAATTAAATAATTTTTTAAACCATCTATTCTGAAATTGGGATAAAAAACAAAAGCAACAAGGTAAATAAGTGGAATCTATAGAAAACCATGTTTAAATAATTATCTTATTCATATTCTTCTAAAACTCCAACAATATTAATGGATACAACTAAAAATACATGAACAGTAGGATAATAAACACCATATATCATATAAGTAGCATTATTAGAAATTTTTAAAATTTCGAAAGTTTTTGCACAAATAGTCATACATTATTTGCAATAAATATACATAATAATATTTTATATTTAATTTTGTATTAGACAATTCATAAGTTGAATTCCATCTAGTAGGAATGACCATACAAAATATTAAGGTCTTTTGCCATTTAATTTATAAAATCTAGTACGACCTTTCATTACAAGTGATTATAAATAATGAACGGTCTAAAGTTGCCCTAAAAATGATTTAAGCATCACCAGGGCAATGCATTATTATGATCATAATATTACCCACCATGGTTGTACGTAAAGAGGCTAATAATTAATACTAATATTCTATTGACAAGAAAAATGATGGAAGTTTTAATGAAACTGTTGAATTTTGGATTTTGATGATGAAATTAATTGATAAGTGTTTATGATTTAATCTGCATTTTGAATGACGTAGGATGCTTCGATCAAGATGAGATAATTAAAGTAGGAAGAATTATGTTGGGCCAGAGGAAAACATGTCAGAAGATTAGACGTCGAGCTGGAGGATTGGTCGACGTATCGATAGAAGGCTTCGAGCCATGGATTTGGGCATCGGGCCAAGAAGAGTGGATATTGTGCTAAGGATATAGGAGTTACGGAGTCAACTGATCGATTGGGTAATAGGCCGCAAGAGAGGACGATACGTCGAAGAATCGGAGGAAGCGTCGAGAGACCAATGACATGCTAGACAACATGATTTATGCTTAGTATTAATTGTCTAGATCTAAGTGTATTTTTACATGTGTAGGATTAACTACGATAGCAAGGCATAAAGCAAAATAAAGTCTCGGAGTCGAGGATGCGATTTCGTTGGGAGTTCGAGAGTTCATCGGAAGTCTAGACGTTCGTCGGAAGTTCTACAGGAACCAGCCGAGAAGTCCAAGAGCTTGCCAAAGAAGCTCGTCAGAACTCGCCAAGAAGATCATCATGAAGTCCAAGAGCTTGTCGGGAGTCCGCAGGAACATTGTTCGGAAGTTCGTCGGAAGATCGCCGGAAGCTCGTCGGAAGTAACCAAGACATAGGGACTTGATTAGCTTAGTAAATGTCTTAGATTTCATAGTTAGCACGTAATTAAGATTGAAATTGGGCCAACCCAATTATGGGCCAGTTGGGCCAATGTATGGACTGTGTTGGGCCCAATGAAAGGCCTAAACAGTGGCCCAAGAGATAGCACCATTGTGGCATAGTCTTCAAGACTGTGTCAGGCGGTGGTACTGCTAATCTGGGCAGTGGTACTGCCCCTAATAGGGTGTCAGGCGGTGGTACCGCCAGTCTGGGCAATGGTACCGCCAGTCTGGGCAATGGTACCGCCAGTCTGGGCAATGGTACCGCCAGTCTGGGCAATGGTACCGCCAAGTGGCAGGGTGCCAGACGATGGTACCGCCCTTGTCAAGCGGTGGTACCGCCCAGTACAATGTTAGTGTTAGATTGACACTAGCGGTGGTACTGTCCAGCACAGGCGGTGGTATCGCCCGTACCTAGGAAACCCAGGATGAAATATTTTTAGGCTCCAAGTTTGAATCAACTTGGGGCTTATAAATACCCCTCTCATCCCTGGTTAACAAACACAAGCACAGAGAGTTTTAAAGTGAGAAAACGCTATAGAAACCACTTGAGAAATCCCTCCTCTAGCTTAAACTTAGAATTCTGTTTAGAGAGGAGTGTGTGTGCTTGTAAAGGTTGATTCCTAAACTAGTGAAAAGGAGAAGAGGGGTGTAAGAAGGATGTTGATCTTCACCTATTAAAGGAAGATCGAAAGTGGATGCTAGTGGCCTCGACGAAAGAGGAATCGATGGAGCGGATGTAGGTCATGACGACTGAACCACTATAAAAATCCGGTTTACATTTTATTTGTGTAATTTACTTTAACTGCAAACCTCCTTACTTGCTTTACATCCACTATGCTCTTCCGTGCACTTTCAAAGTTATTACCTTTGCGAAATGATTTTTCGTCGGAATCAGTTTTAATCGAAACAACGAAGTTTTGAAGATGTGATTTTACCTCTGCACTAATTCACCCCCCCTCTTAGTGGCGCTCTTGATCCTAACAATTGGCATCAGAGCCTCATTTTCTCATTTGATTTAACACCCAAAGAGAAATGACTCTTTTCGACTTTCAAGAGGTCACTCTCTCATTCGTCCTCCCTTTTTCAATGGGATGAACTACACATATTGAAAAACTCGAATGACGGTTTTCTTGCTTTATTTGGATTTGAACATATAGAACATTGTCGAATCCGATTTTCGAATGTCTTCTCTTTCAATGAACCATTGGAATGATTTGGAGAAGGAGACTTTTTCCTTAAATGCTGGAGCTATGAATGCTCTATTTGCGCTTTAGATAAAACTGAGTTTAATCGGGTTTCTACTTGCGAAACGGCTTTTGATATTCGACACACTCTTGAAATCACACACGAAGGCACAAGTAGGATTTAGGATTCAAAAGTTAATTTTTTAATGCATGATTTTGAACTATTTCATATGAAACCGAGCGAAACCATTGAAGGCATGTACACCCGTTTTACGGATGTCGTCAATGGTTTAAAAGCAGTTAGTAGAAGTTTTTCGGATTTTGAACTTGTAAACAAAATTTTATGTTCTCTTAATAAGACTTGGGATTCAAAAGTAACGGCTATTCAAGAATAAAAAAACTTGAACTATTTACTAATTGAAGAACTAATAGGGTCTTTGATGACCTATGAAATGACGTACAATGCACGTGAAGAACTTGTAAACCACCTTCCAAAGAATAGGAAGGATTTCGGACTTTGAACAATTGAAGACCACTCGAGCATAAGCTCAAGTGATGATGAACTTGAACTACTCATGAAATTTAAAAAGTTAATGAAACAAAAATTAAAGAACAAAAAGAACGTAACTACTTGCTATGAACGTAAGAAAAAGGAAGTAATCTTGGACGAATCAAGCTCATCCGAAGACGAGGAGAAAATCAACAAAGGCGAGGTGGCAAACTATGCCTTAACGACTTTCGACGATAAGGTAATCAAAATGCCCTTAATTTATTTTGAAATTACATAATATTTTTTCATAAGTTATTTTTCTAATTTAGTTTAATTATTTTTTAAAAATTACATGTTTAAAAATGTAATGAAAATGCAAAAAATTAGGATCATGCTAGTAATATTGACAATGATAATAAAAATTACATGTTTAATAACAAAATGATTTTGGTTGAAAATGCCTTATACTCAATGAAACCATGATTGATGAATATGCTTTATGTTTAATGATTTCTTTGGCTTGTATGTCCTATCATGATGAATGTTTTGAAAATATATGTTTGTATCATGCTTGATGATATTTATGCATAAGGACTTGAAGTAATGATTTGAATTCATATGTTTTGGAATTATGTGTT
This sequence comes from Musa itinerans, assembly GCA_001649415.1. NCBI lineage: Eukaryota > Viridiplantae > Streptophyta > Magnoliopsida > Zingiberales > Musaceae > Musa > Musa itinerans. The sequence goes on from LVTN01002765.1 coordinate 20,247, forward strand.
ACACTTTTTGATCTTGATGATTTTTTATCTTTCCGTTTTAAACGTTGATGCATGGTTTTGACGTAAGAACAAATATTTGGGTATGCTAATATAAAGTCAATCACACAAATTGAAACTAAGGAAGTTTAGATATCCTTAAGAATCATACAACATCATGTTCAATGAAACCATGCTTGATATCTTAATGAAAATGTAATGATGATTTGAAAGCATGCTTAACGAGTTTATATTTCAAACTTATGCATGATAGTTTTTGC
>LVTN01002766.1:8968-23706 GCA_001649415.1 Musa itinerans
ACCCCTCCCCTCTTGGTGTTGTATTGATCCTAACATGCTTCTCTTAAGATGTGCAAGCTAGCAATTCTTACTTCTCTTTTTATATGTGTAAGCTAGCAATTCTTTGCTTCTCTTGAGGTGCGCTAGTTTAGTAATTTTGCTTTTCTTTGTGATGTTTAAACTAGTAAGATTTTCTCCTTGAAATGTGCAAGCTAGCAAGTTTTCTTCTCTTTGAAATGTGCAAGCTAGCGATACTTTCTCCCCCTTTGTTATTGTCAAAAAGAAGGAAAGAATACAATATTGTAATTCTTTTCCCTTTATATAATTTTCAAATCATGACAAAAGATATACAACCATAAACACAAAGGAATTGTATATAATGAAACTCAAGTTGTAAACATCAATAAGTCAATTGTCATGGTTTATTTTGTTAAATGTTCAAACCATGATTCATATGGATAATTCTCCTCTTTAGTAAATAGCAAAATGAAAATATAAGAGAACAAAGAAGAGATCTTAATTTATATAAATAAAATCTCATGTTATAAATATCAAGATCATGGTTTGTTTGCATAAGTCTCCTCTTTAGTAAATGTTCAAAAAAAATCATAGAGATAAATAAATCATGATTCCCATAAACGATATCTCAAGTTAAGAAATCAAAAGAAGGTTCATAATTTGGTTGGAAAAATCTCATTCAAATTCAAATCATTAAAATCATTTTCATAGTTCTAGAGATTCATAAAAAAAAAGATACAAATAGATTCATTAATCTCTTTTTGAAAACTCAATAAGATAGAGATTGAGAAATTTTTAAGAAAAATATATTTCCCCTTTTAGTTTTTTTTTTAAATTTACGTGATTGATTTCATACAAGCATACTCAATTCTTTTATACCAAATCCTTGCATTATCGTTTAAAACCGAAAAACAAGTTTCATCACAAAAGAAATCATTAAGATCAATAGTATAACACGTTAAACAACAAAACATCTTTAATCAAAAGATTGAATTTGTTATAAATAATTCTTATGCCAATGATTTTTCCTTTATTATTTTGGCTAGTGTGCTTTGAAAAATGTGTTGGATCTCCGGTCATAAGCCATGGGCATCCACAATCAAAATATCATCTTTTGCTCCTAGTTTACAATTTTAGAGATGTTTACAAGAAGGGTGGGTTTGTTCTAGGTACCCATTTAGCTTTGGGTCCCTCATGGTTGGATCTATCTATCTTAATTTTTGACATTAAGTCATTCATGGTTCCTTTAGGAACCCAAACTAATTTATGTGTGTCGTACTTTGTAAATGAACATTTATAAGCAAAATAACCACATCTACCATAAAAATTATGCTTAGCTTTTGGGGTAATATGCAATGTGGGTCCTTTAATAAAAGTAATTGGCTTTTGTTGAGTGTAGTTACCCACAAAGCATATTCCTTCCTTTCTACGAACATAACCCTTATTGGCAAGAATCATGTTTAATGATTTGCTACTAATTTCAAAATTTTCTAATATTTGTTTTAGTAATACATTTTCATTCTTAATTAAGTTTAACTCTTCACATTTAGTGTAAGGAGTTAACATGCAATTATCTTGCTTATTTTTTTATTTTTCAAATTTACTAGAAAGAGAAGCATGATCCTTATTTTAACGTTTTATATTTCTTATCAACTAATTTAAAATCATCATATAAATTATGAAAATATTTAATAATTCATCATAAGATAAATGAGCATTGATTGAGTCACTTACCTCATCATTGAGGGCTATTAGAGTATAGTTTGCCACTTCATCTTCATTTGTTTGCTCGTCATCTTCGGATGCACTCGATTCATCCCAATTCACATTGAATGCTTTCTTCTTCTTTGGCAACCTCTTCCTTTTAAGTTTGTTTTCGTTCTTAGTTTCTTGTGTTATGAAGTTTTGAAATTTTCTTATCAAAAGTGGTATTCTTTTGTTCTAAGTGTCAAATCATTCCTATTCTTTGAAAGGTTGTTCTCAAGTTCATCATATGTCATACAAGTCATTTCATAGGTCACTAATGACCTTATGAGTTCTTCAAGTGAAAAATTAGTTAAGTCATTGGCCTCTTGTATTGCAATTATTTTTGGATCCCAACTCTTTGGAAGAGATCTTAGAATCTTGTTTACAAGTTCAAGATTAGAAAACAATTTGCTAATAGCTTTCAAACCCTTGACGACATATGTAAAATGGGTATACATGTCTCCAATGGTTTCGCTTGGCTTCATTCGAAACAATTCAAAACTATGCTTTAAAAGATTAATTTTAGATTCTTTAACTCTATTCATGCCTTCATGAGTTAATTCTAGTGTGTGCCAAATCTTATGTGTAGCTTCATATAAAGAAATACGATTAAACTCATTTTTGCCTAAAGCGTAAAATATAGCAATCATAGCTCTAGCATTTAAAGAAAACATTTTCTTCTCTAGATTAATACATTCATTCATTGGTCTAAAGGGTTTTTGAAAGCCATTTTCAATAATATTCCATAAATTAAAGTTCATAAAAATTAAAAAAATCCTCATATGTGTCTTCCAATTTGTGTAGTCCATCTCATTGAACATAAGAGGACGAGTGATAGAGTGACCCACTAGATTATGGGTAAAAGCCATTCTCTTGGGTGTTAAACCAATCAAGAAAAACTTAGCATTGATACCAACTATTAGGACTGTTTCGGCTCTAAGAGGAGGGCTGAATTAGTGCTTTTGTAAAATTACGTCGATTCGAAAAAACTTTGTTCGATAAAAGCCTGTATCGAAAAGATGTTTAACATGAAAGTGTTCGTAAGCGTAGTGAGCAAGTAAATCAGTTTGTAATAAGAATAAAAAGTATAAAGTAAATGGAAACCGATTTATAATGGTTTGGTCGTCCTGACCTATGTCTATTCTTGATTCCTCTTCACCCGAGGCTATCGGCTTTCACTATCGATTTTCTTTCAATGAGCAAAGATCAACTACCCTCTTACAACTCTTTCTCCTTTCACAGGCTTAGGCGAGAACCTTTACACCTCTCTTTTAGACCTCACTCCTCCCTTAGAAAACTAAACCCTAGGAGGTAGAGACTCACTAACTAAAGAGAGATTATATAATTTTTTCTCAAGTATACTTTTCTCCTTTCTACTCTTTTTCTTGCTTGCCCAAACAAGAAATAGTAGGATATTTATAGACCCCAAATGTCTTTAAAACTAGAGCAAAAAAATATCTCATCCTTAGTTTCTAGGGTACTGGCGGTACCACCGCTATTATTGGGTGGTACCACCGTCTGCTAGACTAACAACTAGCAGTACAACTGCCTATCAGTCTAACATTGGGTGGTACCACTACTCAATCTAACACTAACACTAAGTGGTACTACCATCCAGTCTGGGCAGTACTACCACCTGATAACCCTACACTAGCCGTACTACCGTTAGTCTGAGTAATATGACCGCTTGACATAGCCTAAAAGAGTGTGTTTGGGCAGTACCATCGCTTGTCTGGGTAGTACCACCACCCAATTCGTGCCTGGGAGATTGAGCTTCAAGCAGTTCCACTGCCAGACCTACTACAGGTCACTGAATGGGCCCAATAGCAAGCCCAATTTAGCCCTGATTCAAGCCTAATTGGCCCCTAATTAAGTTGGCATGGTTACACCCAAAATCAACTCAATTAGACCTAACTAACTCAACATAGACACACATGATTACAAGCATAAATCTTATGTTATCTAGCATTTCATTAGTTTATCCGATGCTTCATCTGAACCTTCGGCGTATCATCCTTTCCTTCGACGTATTGCCCGATTCTTTAGCATGTTGACTCCCATAACATCCGATCTTGGCACAATATTTAATTCTTCCAGCTTGATGCCCAAACTCATGGTATGAAGTCCTTCTGGCACGTTGACCAGTCCTCAGGCCTGACGTCCAATCTTTTGATTTGATTCTCTCCGACATAACGTTTGATTCTTCCTACTTTGATCGATTTGTCTTTCCATGATCGAAGTTAGTCCTACGTCACTCAAACATATATTAGATCATAACTTCGTCAATTGGTTTCATCATTAAAATCTGAGATTCAACAAAAAGAAGGTTTCATCATCATGTAAAGAATAGTGTGTAAAAACCCACAAAACCCAAAACTGCACATATAAGAAAGATATATTACATAGGGAGATCGTATATCCCTAAAAACCTATAGAACTGTGGGAGAGGATGAAAGAAGTCAACTATCCTTCTCTTTCGTGGTGATCCATATGGTAGGTGCTGTGAAGACACTCCTCAAATCGCTGCACAATCCTCCTTTCCACACGCACCACACGATTAAGAAGGGGCCGACTCTTCTTGTTGCCCACATGCCCCAAGCAGGGGCTGCTGGCTGAAGAGGAGAGGGAGAGAGGAGTATAGGTGGTAGCAAAAAAGGATTTAGCTTATGGCCCTTTAGTTCCCTCCTATTTATAGAGGTCCCTATAACCTTATCGTAATGGATCCTGCCTCATTGGGTATTAGAACTCTATCCAACTACCTAAGCAACTTAGATTAATGGATCTCTATCTAATAATCTCTCATTGTCTATAATTGGATCTCATTCATAGGATTCAATAATTTAGGAGCTTACTAGATATCCAATAAGATAGGGGCTCTCACGGATATCTTATATCTGAACCTCTACTTTTCGCAACACCTACCATATGTATGTGACTCTCTAGGCCCAATATCGAGTTGGCCATGAGTCATACCTATCAGAACTCCTTCTGGCTCAGTGATTTATTATCTCCATAATAATTCACTCGACTCATCGATTGTAGACATACTAGGCTACTATGATTCCATCCCTAGACGATGCAAGGGAATCCAATCCATTGGGCATGTCTATCTTTAGTTACAATATATCTATAGTCCTTCATCCATCTAATATCCCAAAGATCCTTTTCTGGGCATGGTGTTGTCAAGCCCTTACAATTTCTACTCGTGTCTCGCTCTAATAGGATTCTCCCAGAGAACTCTTTATCTCTCAATCCGAATGACCCTGGCTAGGGATTTGCTTGAGCAAGAACACATGAGATATTCCTCTCATGACACCGAGTGAGGATGATCCTCTATCAACACTCAATTACCCTCGTAAGGTTGGTTGCTACTCTCGATGACTGACTATACTATATATGAAATTTCCAAGCCTATAAGTTTGATATCAAAGAGTGGAGTATTCATACAGGACATCATTGGTGTCTTAAGTTTAAGGATTATATACACCACTGGGACGACAGAATCGTTATCTAACAATGAAGTATCATTAACCATCTAGTATTCAATGAGCAGATCGATCAGTGAACTCATTCTCTAATGAGCACCTGCATTGTATCCCTAGTGTCCCCACATAAGCAACTATGAAACCAATTGCCTCCATCATATAGACGAGTATATAACACACCAATCTATCCGGTTATCTCAATGTCCCTCTCGAGTAATCTATGACCAAGATTATTTAGGGTTTATATTTAAAGGCGAATCAGTCTCATTATCATGATCCCATCAATGATCCGATTTCCATTATATAGATCCATGTGTTAGGATCGAGAGTCCATGGTCGGCACTAAGAGGGGGGGGGTGAATTAGTGTAGCGGTAAAATCACATCTTTAAAAAACCTTCGTACGATAAAACCATTTCCGACATTAAATCGTTTTGTAAAGGTAATACTTTGAAAGTGTACGGAAACGTATTTGATGTAAAGTAGGGAAGGCAGTTTGTAGCTAAGATAAATAGCAGAAAGTAAATGCAAACCGATTTATAGTGGTTCGGTCATCATGACCTACATCTACTCCTTCGATTCCTCTTCCGTCGAGGCCACCGACATCCACTAATGGTCTTCCTTCAATAGGCAAAGACCAACCACCTTTTACAACTCAATCCTCCTTTTACCGAGTTCAAGAGATAACCCTTACACCCCCACTCACTCCTCTCTCAAACTATTCTAACACTTAGAACTTTGAGAGGAGCTCACACAAGATTGCAGTAGCGTTTCTATACTTTTTTACTCTCAATACTTGTGTTCTTTAACTAGGGATGAGAGGAGTATTTATAGGCTTCAAGTTGATTCAAACTTGGAGCCTAAAAACATCTCATCCCAGGTTCCCTGGGTACGGGCGATACTACCGCCTACGTTGGGCGGTACCACCGCCCAGTGTCAATCTGACACTGACATTGTCCTAGGCGGTACCATCACCCAGGTCTGACGATACCACTGCCTGGGGTGCTGTGCTGGGTGGTACCACCGCTTGGCACCCTGCCAGGGGTGGTACAACCGCCCAGACTGGCGGTACCACCACCCGACACAGTCTCGAAGACTATGCCACGATGGTGAGACTTCTTGGGGCACTATTTGGGCCTCTTATTGGGCCCAACACAGTTCTTACATGGGCCTAGTGTTACGCCCCCCGAATTATCGCATTCAAGAGGTGTGACCCTATCTAAAATCAATAATATTATAATTCATTGTCAATTCAATCCAAGATCCAATCTAACAATTTGAGGATACTAAGAACCATTCAAATCAATATTCATAATTCATAAACCTATACATTTCATAAAATCATACTCCACTTCACTAAGAACCATCTCTTGTCACACCCCCCTAAATTTAATCCTCATTCAAGAGGTGTGAACCTAACTCAAAATCTCTGTCACGCCCCCTAAATTGAGAATATTATAATTCAATAATACATTCCAGGATCCAATCATACGTTTGAGGACACTGAGAAAACATTCAAGTCATTCACCTCTATAATCTATAGTTCATAAAACCTATGCAGTTTATAATCATACTATCATATCACTTAATGATTCGCAAAATCCAAAGCCAACTCAACTAAACAATAAACACATCATAAATCCATAAGCCTGGCAATCTATACAATCATAAAACCAACATGTACCATATGTTTATATCAGTTCATAATTTAAACTTAACATTCCCAAAATCCTGACATGAGAGGTACTTTTCAAACATTTACAAAACTCATAAGTTCATATTTACCATAAACATTCTATTAGAAACCAAGTGTACTTATACAACAAAACATATCATCCACTAAAGGTTTGCCCAAAGTCTTCTAGCTTTCCACCATCGTAGCTCAATTTAAACATTTTAGTGAGCGACAAGCTTTCCTGAAAAATTTATATAACAACGGGGTGAGCACATAGAGCTCAGCAAGCGACTAACATATCCATAGCAAAGAGGACAGTTTCGAACAAATAAGGTTTAGAAATACGAGGCAGAGATACAAGAGTTCAAAGATAGCCACTAGACAAATCCAGAGTTACAATGTCATTTCATTCGAAGCATGTTTTGTTTGAATGCAGAATTACATGTCGTATCGTTCGAAGCACGATTTTGTTCATACAATCGAGGAAAGGTAATTTAATAAATCAAGAGTTACAATGTCATTTCATTCGAAGTATGTTTTGTTCATAACAATGGAGTAAGGGCTAATTAGAGCATATCATTGGCAGAAGGAGCATATCCATGGCATATGGTATATTTTCAAAGTATATCAAAGACATAAGGAGCATTTCGGATATCAATGGCATATAAAATAGTTCGGAACATATCAATGGCGGATGAAATGCTTCAGAACGTATCAATGGCATATGAAAATATTTCGAAAGCATAATAAGGTTATGCTTTGGATATCATAGAGCTCAAACGCCCATAGAGCTCATGCCCATACAAAGATATCACAGAGTCCATATAGAGCTCAGCAAGTGACTAACATATCCATAGCAAAGAGGATAGTTTCGAACAAATAATGTTTGGAAATACAAGGCAGAGATACAATAGTCCAAAGATAGCCACTAGACAAATCCAGAGTTACAATGTCATTTTATTCGAAGCATGTTTGTTTGAATGCAGAATTACAATGTCGTATCGTTCGAAGCACGATTTGTTCATACAATCGAGGAAAGGTAATTGGAGCATATCATTGGCATAAGGAGCATATCCATGGCATATGGTATATTTCAAAGTATATCAAAGACATAAGGAGCATTTCGGATATCAATGGCATATGAAACAGTTCGGAATATATCAATGGCGGATGAAATGCTTCAGAACGTATCAATGGCATATGAAAATGTTTCAGAAGCATAAGAAGCATTTCAGAATATATCAAAGAACAAATACGAAACAGAAGCTCAAACGTCGCATTTGACGTTATATTTATTTCATTCTTATCCAAAGCATGCATAGAAACATAGAAACACAGCCAAAGCTTTGGATATCATGTCAAACACATAGAGGGCGCTATGGGACCATATACATAATGTGATTTATCAATTTTTGGATGACCACCAAGCATAAGTCTCCCACGTCTGGGAGCTCCATCCACCCACGTTTGAGTGAAGTCAATGGGGCCGGCAGAGCAATCACGGGCTCTAAGCATAACTCCCTTTACCATTTTTTACAAAGGTTCACATTATCCCACAAGACACCAGAGTATAAAAGGGTAGTATAAACAATAATATTAGCATATATCGGAAGCACATACAGAACAACGAAAATATGCATGTGCCTTTATCAAACAAGGAAATGCAAACAAAACATTACATAATAGATTTCAGACATACAAAAAATTTAGTATGAACAATACAAGAATTTCAAAGGACTAATAGAAAGCTCAATTGAAGTAAGGGTTCTTATCGAAATCGATTTCCAAAGAGAAGAAACAAGAAAAGCCAAAATCGACCAAAGTTCGATTCTTGCAGAATTTGAGAGGCACATCGTATGAATTATCTAGATAACCAATTATGCTCTAGTTTATACAAAATAGGTGCATTTGAAAGATGTGTCAATCGAGGTAAATCAAGTTTTGCATGAATTGGAGTTTACTGAAGGGAGTTACAAATAATTTCGTAATGAAAGGTTTGAAAATATAAGCTCTGTTTTACTGAATCCACAGGGTCAATGAAAATAGATGTTTTAGTTTGTAGTTGTCCTCCAAAAATCTCAAATCAGGTAATCAGAGGAATACTTTTAGTCTAGCTTCCAATAAATCATACTTTGCATGAATCTGAGTTCCCAGCAGAAAGTTGTAAGCAGTTAAGCAACAAGAGGTCAGAAATTACAGTCCTTGGTTTGCAGAATCTATAGGGTTAATTGAAACAGAAGCCTTAGTAAGCATTTAAACTCTAAATTATTTAATCTATATATCAAAATAAAGGTATTTGAGTCTAATTTCAAATGGATTAGGTTTCGATGAAATCAGAGTTTTGTAATGATATGAGGAAAAGGGCAAGATATTAGGTTTCCACTATCGTAGCTTAATTTAAACATTTTAGCGAGCGATAAACTATCCTGAAAAATTTATATAGCAATGGGGGGAGCACATAGAGCTCAGCAAGTGACTAATATATCCATAGCAAAGAGGATAGTTTTGAACAAATAAGATTTGGAAATACAAGGCAGAGATACAAGAGTTCAAAGATAGCCACTCAACAAATCCAGAGTTACAATGTCATTTCATTCGAAGCATGTTTTGTTCATAATAATGGAGTAAGGGCTAATTGGAGCATATCATTGGTAGAAGGAGCATATCCATGGCATATGGTATATGTCAAAGTATATCAAAGACGTAAGGAGCATTTTGGATATCAATGGCATATGAAATGTGTTCGGAACATATCAATGGCGGATGAAATGCTTCGGAACGTATCAATAGCATATGGAAATGTTTCGGAAGCATAAGAAGCATTTCAGAATATATCAAAGAACAAATACGAAATAGAAGCTCAAACGTCGCATTTGACGTTGCATTCATTTCATTCTTATCCAAAGCAAGCATAGAAACACAATGATGTTGATGGCCTCAATCCAGGTGCAAAATTTTGATCTTATCTTTTCATCGAAAGAGGTCTGATAAATTTAGAGGACTAAATTTTTCTTTTGAGGAGGGGAGAGTGTAACATCCCTCATTTTTTGAAATTTTAGTAAATGCTTGTTTGTAAATATGAGGATTATTTAATAAATTCTTTGTATTAAATGATATTATATTAAAAGTTTATGGCTAGGGACCTAAGAGTAAATATTAAAAATTTGATATGATTTATGAAAGATTCAGATTTAAAAAAAAAAAAACAACATGGTGGACATGTGTCACTAGCTAACATAAGGTTGGTGCCACTTATGTTTGCTCTAAAGATGACACTTAGCTCATTTATGCATGCATGACACCTCACTATTTTAGCATGAGCCAAACCTAAGTAATTTAAGGCACAATTAAGGGAAACTTTGCCACCAACTTAACTTGAGAAGAGGAGAAGGAATTGAAGGAGAAGATAAAGAGAAAGAATTGAAGAAGAAGAATTTTTATCTTGGCTTAAGGCTTTGCATCAATTCCCCCACATTTGGAATCAAACTCTTCTAAGGCAAGTATTCTAACCTATTCCTACAGAATTATTGATCTCTGATTTCATCCTAAATCTGAAAATTTTGAAAGATTTCAGCTGAGAACTAGACATTTCTTTCGTTTTGATACAAAGCCATAAATATGTAATTTTTTGGTAAGCTGACCTCTATGCACTTTTTCATACCTAACTTTTAGCGCAAAATACTGATTTCACCGAAACCTAATACATTTGAAAGTAGACTGAAATACCTTTATTTTGATATATAGATTGAATGATTTGGAGTCTAAATGCCCACTAAGACTTCTATTTTAATTAACCCTACAGATTCTGCAAACTAAGAACTGTAATTTCCGACCTCTTGTCCCTTAACTGCTTATAACTTTCTGTTGGGAACTCAGATTTATACAAAGTATGATTTATTGGAAACTAGACTCAAAAGTCTTTCTGTGATTATCTGATTTGGAATTTTTGGAGTATAATTGAAAACTTAAACATCTATTTTCTTCGACCCTGTGGACTTAGTAAAATAGAGCTTTGGAGTGTAACATCCTGGAATGTGACGATGAATTATAATATTATTGATTTTAGATAGGGTCACACCTCCTGAATGCGATAATTCGGGGGGTGTGACAGAGATGGTATCAAAGCATGGTTTGAGGATCACTGAGATATTTGATATGTTTGATATACAAAAGATATTGAGGTCTAGTGAACTATAGTGATCGATGGAAATTTTCTTTGATGTCTTTTAGGAATCTAAGATATCGAGAATATTTTGTCCTCTTACTTTATCTACTTCTGATTAATTAAGGAGAATGAAAGGGTTGATCGGGGATATCAAATAGAGTGGCACAGTGGAAGCATAGTGAGCCTAATCCAATGGTAGCAGAACAATAGAAGTTATTAGAAGAAAATTATGATTTGAATGATATGAGGAAAGGGCAAGACTCAATTATGTTGATAGCCTTAATCCAGGTGCAAAATTTTGATCTTATCTATTCGTCGAAAGAGGTATGATAAATTTAGAGGACTAAAATTTTCTTTTGAGGAGAGGAGAGTGTAACATCCCCCATTTTTGAAAATCTAGTAAATGCTTGTTTGTAAATATGAGGATTATTTAATAAAATTTTTGTATTAAATGATATTATATTAAAAGTTTATGGCTAGGGACCTAAGAGTAAATATTAAAAATTTGATATGATTTATGAAAGATTCAGATTTAAGTTATATAAAAAAAAACATGGTGGACATGTATCACTAGCTAACATAAGGTTGGTGCCACTTATGTTTGCTTCAAAAATGACACCTAGCTCATTTAATACATGCATGACACCTCACTATTTTAGCATGAGCCAAACCTAAGTAATTTAAAGCACAATTAAGGGAAACTTTGCATCCAACGTAACTTGAGAAGAGGAGAAGGAATTGAAGGAGAAGAGAAAGAGAAAGAATTGAAGAAGAAGAATTTTTATCTTGGCTTAAGGCTTTGCATCAATTCCCCCATATTTGGAATCAAACTCTTCTAAGGCAAGTGTTCTAACCCCATCCTACAGAAATCCAGATCTCTATTTTTTCTTAATGGTATAAAATTTGAAAGATTTCAGCTGAGAACAAAATGTTTCTTTCGTTTTGATACAAAGCCATGAATCTGTAATTTTTCGGTAATCTAACCTCTATGCACTGTTGCAGACCTAACTTTGAGCACAAAACTCTGATTTCATCAAAATCTAATCCATTTGAAAGTAGACTCAAATACCTTTATTTTTTATATAGATTCAATGATTTTGATTTTAAATAGCTACTAAGACTTCTGTTTCAATTAACCCTACAGATTCTACAAACTAGGGATTGTAATTTCTAATATCTTGTTGCTTAACTGCTTATAACTTTTTGTTGGGAACTCAGATTCATGTAAAGTAAGATTTATTGGAAACTAGACTCAAAATATACTTTGTGCTTATCTGACTTGAAATTTTTGGAGTTAAATTGTAAATTGAAACATCAATTTTCATCGACCCTGTGGATTTAGTAAAATAGAGCTAATGTTTTCAGAGCTTTGGCAACGAAATTATTTATAACACCTTGCAATTAACTATAATTCTTGCAAAACTTCATTTTCCTAAAACTAGATTAACACAGCGTTTAAACGACACCTATTTTGTATAAATTGGAGCATAATTGGTTATTAAAATAATTCATATATTCTGCCTCTTAAATTCTGCCAGAATTGAAAACTTTGTTGAGCTTTGCCTATTCAAGTTTCATCCTATTAGAAATTTGATTTATGCTAAATTCTTCTTCATTTGAGCTTTATATTAATCCTTTAAAATTTTTGTATTGTTCATCCATGCTTTGTTTGCATTTCCTTGATTTATAAAGGCACACGCATATTTTCATTGTTCCGCATGTGCTTCCGATATATGCCAATGTTATTGTTCATACTACCTTTTGTACTCTGGTGTCTTAAGGATAATGTGAACCTTTGCTAGTAATGGTAAATGGAGTTATTCTTAGAGCCCGCGATTGCTCTGCCGGCCCCATTGTCTTCACTCAGACGTGGGTGGATGGAGCTCCCAAACGTGGGAGACTTATGCTTGGTGGTTATCCAGAAATAAATGAATCACCTTATGCATGTGGTCCCACAGCGCCCTCTATGTGTTTGACATGATATCTAAAGCTTTGGCTATGTTTCTATGCATGCTTTGGATAAGAATGAAATGAATGCAATGTCAAATGCGACATTTGAGCTTCTGTTTCGTATTTGTTCTTTGATATATTCTGAAATGCTTCTTATGCTTCTGAAACATTTCCATATGCCATTGATACGTTCCGAAGCATTTCATTCGCCATTGATATGTTCTGAACTGTTTCATATGCCATTGATATCCGAAATGCTCCTTACGTCTTAGATATACTTTGAAATATACCATATGCCATGGATATGCTCCTTATGCCAATGATATGCTCCAATTACCTTTCCTCGATTGTTTGAATAAATCATGCTTCGAATGATACGACATTGTAATTCTGCATTCAAACAAAACATGCTTCGAATGAAATGACATTGTAACTCTGGATTTGTTTAGTAGCTATCTTTGAACTCTTGTATGTCTGCCTTGTATTTCCAAACCTTATTTGTTCGAATCTGTCCTCTTTGCTATAGATATATTAGTCACCTGTTGAGCTCTATGTGCTCACTCCGTTGCTATATAAATTTTTCAGGATAGCTTGTCGCTCGTTAAAATGTTTAAATTGAGCTACGACAATGGAAAGCTAGAAGACTTTGGGCAAACCTTTAGTAGATGATAGGTTTTATTATATAAGTACTCTTAGTTTCTAATGGAATGTTTATGGTAAATATGAACTTATGAGTTTTGTAAATGTTTAAAAAGTACCTCTCATGCCAGGATTTTGGGAATGTTAAGTTTAAATTGTGAAATGATATAAACATATGGTATATATTGGTTTTGTGATTGCATAGATTGCGAGGCTTATGGATTTATGATGTGTTTATGGTTTAGTTGAGTTGGCTTTAGATTTTGTAAATCATTAAGTGATATGATAGTATGATTATAAACTACATAGGTTTTATGAATTGTGGATTGTAGAGGTGAATGACTTGAATGTTTTCTCACTGTCCTCAAATGTGTGACTTGAGGTCTAGTGAACTATAGTGATTGATGGAAATTTTCTTTGATGTCTTTTAGGAATCTAAGATATCGAGAATATTTGGTCCTCCTACTTCATATGCTTCTGATTAATTAATGAGGATGAATGGGTTGAACGGAGATATCAAATTAGAGTGGCGCAGTGGAAGCGTAGTGTGCTTGATCCAATGGTAGCAAAACAATAAAAGTTATTAGAAGAAAATTATAATTTGAATGATATGAGGAAAGGGTCAAGCCATCTGGATTTGAAAATGGAAGTCACCACAGAAGACTCAATGATGTTGATGGCCTCAATCTAGGTGCAAAATTTTGATCTTATCTTTTAGTCGAAAGAGATATGATAAATTTAGAGGACTAAATTTTTCTTTAGAGGAGAGGAGAGTGTAACATCCCCCATTTTTGAAAATTTAGTAAATGCTTGTTTGTAAATATGAGGATTAGCTAATAATTCTTTTATATTAAATAATTTTATATTAAAAATTTATAGCTAAGGACCTAAGAGTAAATATTAAAATTTTGATATGATTTATGAAAGATTCAAATTAAAAAAAAAAAAACATAGTGGACATGTGTCACTAGCTAACATAAGGTTGGTGCCACTTATGTTTGCTCTAAAGATGACACCTAGCCCATTTAATGCATGCATGACACCTCACTATTTTAGCATGAGCCAAACCTAAGTAATTTAAGG
>LVTN01002768.1:2385-13018 GCA_001649415.1 Musa itinerans
TAGATCTTTGGCCTCTTGAATGACCGTTACTTTAGGGTCCCAACTCTTTGGAAGGGATCTTAAAATTTTATTAACAAGTTCAAATATGAGAAACCTTTACCAAGTCCTTTTAGACCATTAATGACATCCGTAAATCGGGTGTACATGCCTCCAATGGTCTTACTCGGTTTCATTCGAAATAACTCATAAGAATGCACTAAAAGATTAATTTTTGACTCCACTCTACTAGTGCCTTCATGAGTCACTTCGAATGTGTGACAAATGTCAAACGCTGTTTCATAAATCGATACTCGATTAAACTTATTTTTATCTAATGCACAAAATAAGACATTCATAGTCTTTGCGTTTAAAGTAAAAGTCTTCTTCTTTTAACTCATTTCAATCGTTCATTGGAAGAGAAGACTTTTGAAAATCATTTTCGACAATATTCCAAAGCTCAAAATCCATTGAAATTAGAAAGATCCTCATTCTAGTCTTCCAAAATGTGTAATCCGTCCCATTGAACATGGGCAGATGTGTAATTGAATGACCCTTTAGGTTGCTGGCAAATGCCATCTCTGTTGGGTTTAAAACCAAATGAGAGTGAACCTTGCTCTGATACCAATTGTTAGGATCAAGAGCGGCACTAAGAGGGGGGGTGAATTAGTGCAGCTGAAAACTTTCGTTATTTCAAAAACTTATTTTGATTAAAATCGATTCCGATGAGAATGGTTTTGATTCAATCCGTTTCGGAAAGAATTTGAACTTAAAAGCTTTTGTGAAAGTGCAAGAGAAGACTAAGGTGATTTGTAGTAATATAAATTACACAGATGAAAAGCGTCGGTTTCATAAAAGTCTTCGTACGATTAAAGCCGATCTCGGAAGGTGTTTACTTGAAAGCGTATGTAAATGTAATTAAAGCACAGTAAGGAGGAGAGGCAGTTTGCTATAAAAGAAAGTTGCTTAAAGTAAATGCAAACCGAGTTTTAGACTGGTTCGATCAATGCGACCTACATCCACTTTCGGATTCCTCCTTCGACGAGATCACCGACGTCCACTAAAGGCCTTTCTTCAATAGGTGAAGTTCAACCACTTTTTACAGCTTTTCTCCTTTTGCCGGGTTTAGGAGATAACCCCTACAAGTCTCACTCCTCTTTCTTGGATGATTACAAGGCTAAGAGATGAAGGAGGAGAATTCTAACTTTTACAACACTTTAAGGCTCAAGAACTTAAGATTATGCCAATAGTTTTCGTGCCCTTTCATGCAGGAAAGGGTGGGGTTTTTATAGGCCCCAATAATTTCAAAAATGAAGCCAAAAAGTGTATAATCCTGGATTTTCGAGGTCCTGGCGGTACCATTGTCATTACTGAGCCGTACTGCCGCCTGATAGAGCTCGGAGACCGAGCTCTGGCGGTACCACCACTGGCAGCAATAACTGCCGGTGATACCACCGCCCAGAATTCTTGGGAGACCGAGTCTCCCAAGCGGTGCCACCGTTGGCCAAGAATTCAGGGTCCTAGTTGGGCCTCGAATCCGGCCCAAACCAGCCCAACTTAGGGCCCAATTGGCCCCTAATTAAGTTAGTGGGATTACCTTCCAATCCTAACTTAATTTACGCTCTAACTACAATTATTAAGACGTGATTACTGCACTTCATGTTCCGGTGCGTCAATTGCTTTTCCGGCGAGCTTCCGGCATACTTTTGGCGAACATCCGACGAACTCTCGGCAATGCTCCGGCAAACTCCCGGCAAGCTCCTGGACTTTGCGATGATCTTCTTGGCGAGTTCTAACGAGCTTCTATGACAAGCTCCTGGACTTCTTGGTTGGTTCCCGTAGAACTTCTAACGAACGTTCGGACTTCCATTGAACTCTCGAACTCCCAATGAGATCTCGATTTTGACTCTGGCACAACACTTGCTTTATGTCTTACTACCATCGTAGTTAATCCTGTACACTTTTCTCAACATATAGATTAGATCAAACAAATTACAATTGACTTCATCATCAAAATCCGAAATTCAATAGTAATTATATTAGCAATTATGATATATCGTAGATTTCATTGATATAAAATATTAATTACATATATCTTTACTAAACCCATGAGAGGAACACTTTTATTTTATTTTAAGGGAATTAGGTCTATTAAATTTCTCTCGATGATAGCACACGGCCTTAACTATAATATTTGGTTTGAAATAGAAGAAGGAAAAACATTTTCACTAGCATCTTGAGACTTTTGATGAATGTGTTGAAGAATGAACTTTGTGCTAGAGATTCAAATATCATGTTAGAATGATCAAATATTAAGCTAAAAGATTAGATGTTATGGTAATGTCAACATATTAGAGGACTGGAAGATATGCCGAAGGATAAGACAATATGGCGGAGGCTTGAACAAAGTGCCAATAGATTGGATAATATGTTAAAAAAGTGTACAACATGCGAAAGTTTTGAAGATATATTAGATAGGTGGTTGATTTGTTAAGGTCTTCATCAAAGCCATTTTAAGTCAATTTAAGTTGATATTGTGCTAAAACAAAATTAACTTATCATAAAATTCATTGAACTTGAAGTTGGGCCGAATTAGGCCCATTAGAAGGTAAAAAAAGTGACCTAAACTAGTTTGGAGTGGTGGTATTGTCAGACCCAAGCAATAGGACTACCTGAGTTATCTAACAAGTACCATTTATGCTTTGTCAAAGTTTTTGATAGTTGTACTTCATATGGCAATGGTAGTATCACCTAGGACAACAATGAATTCAAAATTTGTAATGGAGAACTACTAGAGTCTAGTATTGCAACTAAGTTTCAAATATTACGATAATAGTACCACTTGATGTCAGTAGTAGTTCCATCCATATTTTAAAATTTTGAGGATTTAAAATTTTGATTTTATTTTTGAAAACTTTTAAAGTCTATAAATGTCCCACTTAGATTTCGTTGATGAAGTATCCATTTTTAAGTTTACTAAGTATTATAGCTCTTTCGCTTTGAGCATTGTTTGGTTCATCTCTCTTAAGTTTATTTGTAATACTAAATGCTAGGAGATGAGAGGTCACTTGTAAAAGAGTGAGCGTGGAAATTCTCTCCTAAGTTTATAAAAAAGAGAAAAGTTATAAAAGGTTATTGATCTTTATTCATCAGAAATAATATCTTTTCTTTTGTTTATGACTTTTGCTCATATCATTCACTTTACTTTCAACTCCTACTCGTACTTCATATTTGATTAATTCATATTTTATTTTAGATACGTGTTGATTGAATTTTATAATACTATTTCACGTTTCTCTTGGTACCATTAAAAACCCTAACAATAGTAAAGTGCACTAAATGTTCAATGCTATATGACGAATACGCCAAGGGAGTGTTTCGCTCATTTTGTAAGGACATCATAGAGAGAAACAATTCCTAAATCTAAAGCAAAAGACACTTTCTTTAACTATCAAGGCCTCATATTGTATATTTATTTTATCAAATACGTATATTTGTCCGGCCCCCAAGCCAGTCCTCTACGTAGCATAAAGCCAAGCTCGCCATGGGAGGTCATTGCCATTGAAGTCTTATAGAGTTGGTAATTCGATTGCGTCCAGATAGTTATTATGGGTAAGAGCTTGGCCTAGACCCACTAGGCAAAGATTTGCTTATCATTATAAAGATTTTTTTTTATTTTTTATTTTTCTGATGAATCAAAACTGATTTACATTCACAACCAATAGGAGGATTTCGTGACCTATGGAAGAACCAAAACTACTCAAGACCAGGTGGTTTTGAAGTGGAAAGTCGAAGTTGGTATTGTAGACTTGAGGGAGAAGGGGCAAGTCATGCATGGATTCAAGCTCCTGATGGCATAGTGGGCAGGGGTGGATGGAAGCTTTCGAGATTGCATTAGATTTTGTAACTATTAAGTACAAGTAAGAATGGGAGTTACATATCATTGTTTAATCATATCAATTAAACTTGTTGGAGCTAAAAGATTACGAGCTCGACCCCTTTCTAATTGAAGTTTCAATACATCTGAATATTTAACTTGAAATTAATTGACTCTGAAAATTCTCTTCAAAAACATGGTTTCAAATTAAATTCACATCCGAGAAACATATTTAAACTTGTAAGCTAAGCATCGATTTCCATCTGCCATTGACGAGATAATTTATTTAATACCGTTTGAAAATTTTTATACTGTAAGATTATAATTTGTATGATTGTCTCCCTGTTGAAGTGTTTTTAGATTTCAAGATGATAAATGCTCAATAGTCTACAAAATAATTTTAGATATCCATAAAAAAGAGCTTATACACACTACTTTATCAAATTCCCTTTTAATTAGTCAAATATTCTTCTCCCAACATTAGCTCCTCTTAGACTGATATAGTCTAATTATTTTTTCCTCAGACCTATTTATATCATATATACAAGAATACAATTGAACTCGTTTGAAGCTTTCGGGTGTGGGAAAAAGTAAATGAACAAAGTCTTTCAGTACAAAAAGGAAAAGATTCCCATTGAATAGTGGACTATTTGGACAAGTTACTGGAGAAATGAATTTATATTGGGTTAAAAATTAGGGTATATATATTTTGATTAAGAAACTAAGTAATATTAAATAACAAACTAAGTGATTTAAAGGTTTAGAAAAAATTCAGAGTCATAAATAATATCTTAAAGTGGAATCTTATCCCTATGTGCAGAATTGATTTGAGATTTTCACCTCAAAATTTAATCGGTATAATTCATCTTTTGGGCACAATCCTAAAGTGATTTGAGAATATTAAAAATATAATTAAATAAAATAGAGAGGAAGAGTATTTGTTATTCATGTCAATAGGGTCATATAGGACTCTATTTATATCTCTAGCCTAAAATTTGTCTGCATCGTCTAAGAAGGGACAAACCTTTTTATTTGGGTGGTTATTTTAACTAGCTGATTAATTGCAATTTAAGAATGGATACAAATTGAAGAGCTGAGTTGAATCCACGTGAATTATAGAGTATCATAACTTATATAGAAATGGTAACATAGTTTATACATTCTAATGTGACCAACCCAACTCAGATTAAAGTACTCATAGGTTGCCTCATTCGTGATGCTTGCATGAAACACGAACTCATAGGTTCAATATTTTTCACCAAAACCATCGAGTTTTCATGATCATGAAGAATTAGTGCTCCAGTTTGGTCTTACATTTAAATGAAGATGCTTCAAAGGAGAATGCCCATTGATTTAGAATTCGTTCGAATCGCACCATCAAGTTGACTAAGAAAGAACTCGTCGACCAATAAGAGTGGGTTGAGATCTTTCTTCACTGAATTTTGTTGTAATCTCAATGATGTGTCTTTTGAATTCATGCACATCCTTACGAGAAACCTCATGGAAACCACCAAAAGCATCATAAGATAGGCCCCACCATATTACACGAATCCAGCGTATCTCCCTTTATGCTGCCCTAAAATGGGGGTCACACCTTCACTTTACGAACCCAACCCATAATATATACATCACCTTCTCAATCTCTAAGCGTACCACTAATTCGCCTGCTTTGTGTGTCTCTCTCACCATGGCCTATGAAAGAAGACAGTCCTCAGTGTGTGCTGCCTTCACGCTGTCGCCTCTTCCATATCATGTGCTGCTGATACTGCTAATGGTCCTCGGCCTCCTGAGTCTATCATGGTTCTTCCACTACGAGTCCTTCATCGACGACGCAGAGGAGCAAATCAGTTGGGCGTTCCTGGTGATCCCAGTGTTGCTTATCCTTGTCATCCGATGGCTATCCTCGATCGAGAGGCTTGATGACAGCCTGCTTGGCCTCTTCTCGTACGACCATCGCCGGAGGAGCTACTACAACAGCAGCAACGAACGACCGCAGGTGGGAAGTTCGCCGTGGGGCGTCGCGGCAGTCGTCGTCTTGTTGCTGATCCTCGTCTACTTCCAGTCTAGTTTTCAGGATACGTGGGGGCCTTGATTCTCTCTCTCTCTCTCTCTCTCTCTCTCTCTCTCTCTCTCTCTCTCTCTCTCTCTCTCTCTCTCTCTCTCTCTCTCTCTCTCTCTCTCTCTCTCTCTCTCTCTCTCTCTCTCTCTCTCTCTCTCTCTCTCTCTCTCTCTCTCTCTCTCTCTCTCTCTCTCTCTCTCTCTCTCTCTCTCTCTCTCTCTCTCTCTCTCTCTCTCTCTCTCTCTCTCTCTCTCTCTCTCTCTCTCTCTCTCTCTCTCTCTCTCTCTCTCTCTCTCTCTCTCTCTCTCTCTCTCTCTATATATATATATATATATATATATGTATGTATGTATGTATGTATGTATGTACATGCTCTATTTACTTATGGATTATTAGCTGACATTATGATAGCCTAAACAAGTGGAGGAAGATTTTTAATATATAAGAAACGAGGTGGTTCCACATTTGTTATTTATATTAATGGATAAAAATTGAAATATTCATCATATGAAAATGAACAACGAGTTTTGTTAACTGAAACACAAACTTAAATCCTTTTGTGTATCATCTCATACAGAAGAATTGTTTTTTTTTTCTTATGCTCTTAAGATCGAGAAATATCAGCAGCACGCATTCTCTTCCCGTCCAAAATATTGAGATATATAAGATAGTTATAAAACAATTAGTTTTCAAAGTGTTTCTTTCATTTTGTTAATAGAATTCTTTCCATATCTGAATTTTCTTGTCCTCTAAAGGTTCCTAAAATCTAAATATCCTTATCAACACTAATTTTCTCTCCCTTCATCATCATTTTTTATCATATTTTACCTCCCACTCATCCCGTCCTTTCAAACTTATCTACTCAACTCATGTTATTTTGTTAAATAAGAAGATTCTTAACTATTTCTAGATAATTTTTTTTTCTTCAAGTTTATAGTAAAAGCAACTGACGATATTTTATTGAATTTCTAATGGGTAGTTTTTCTAGAGAAGTCTTTATTAATTAGTTTTTTATTAAATAGTGCCCCTCCATTAAGAACTTTTCTACAAGCTCTTTTTTCATGAATGAATAAATATGCCCCCTTAGATCTTCAAATTTATTAATTGATTTATGTCAAATAAAAGGAGTAAATAACCTCAATGAGAATTGGATAGATCCAGTTTAATCTTCTTCCCAAATTTTCTTCTTTCATTCTTTTTCTCCATTGCCCGTTCGCTCTTTTATTTATCTTTATTCTTTTTCTCCTACTTTATTGCCCATCCATTCTTTTTTTATCTTCTTATTTTCCTCTATCACACCATCCTCGTCATCCCTATATCCTTTCTTTCTTTTCCTCACAGGAATAGGAGGAGGAGGAAAAAATAGACCAGGAGGAAAGAGAAAGATATGTAGGAGGTAAGACATTGGGTCATTGGTATAGAAGGGTAAAACTGAGATATATAAAAAATTGTTCCTATGTAAATTCTTAATAGTGGGGCATCATATGATAAAAAAGAATTAGTGAGAATTTTTTAGGTAAATTGTCTATTTCTAATCATCTTAAATATCTTATATTATGATAAGAAAAATTTGAGATTAAAATAACAATCCAGAATAAAAAATATGAAACAAACATAGAATAATAGTAATCCAAAATTTACTTGGTTCACATTCCTTATCTATATCCATCGAGAAAAAAAAAAATTTAAAGTAAAAAATAATTTATATGAGTTAGTTCAAATTTAATCCCAAAGTTTCTTCTGTATCCTCTCACATAAGTATTAAAAAAATATATTTTTATAGATTTAATAAAAAGTAATCTTAGGATCTTCAAACATACATGGTGTTTACAAAATAATTAAATTTTAATTTTTTATTTTTTTACAAATAATTTTTTTCGTATTTAAATTTTTTATCCTTCCCGGAATCTGATTTTAGAAATAAAAAATACTATCTAGTGGCTCGAAATTGGAGCAATGTCCAATGCCGAGCCCATATGCCATATGTGATCCTTAGGCATTCAAAGGAGTAGGTCAACGCCACAAAGAAAATGAACTAGTGAGTTCGGCCACACGGATAAAAGTAATATTGTTCTTAGAAAAGTGGCTAAAACATTCTTTGTCATGATTGTGCATTTGTGATGGTGCTAAAAAATATTTTGTCGTGATCGAAGTAATTGTGGTAGGATTACTTTTTAGCTTTAACTTGCATTTAAGTTAGGTAAAGTTTGATGCCTCCACTAAAGGATAGACGCACTCCCAGGAGTGAGTGCTGTCCCATTCCGTGCCAACCTCTCTCCACTGCTGCAACAACATAAAAGAGTTCGAGCAAAGATATTATTCTAGTTCTTCGTGTTTAGTTTACAATAAGGGAAGTCGTGGCTAATGATTTGATCCACGTATCAGACGTCATATAGATGACATTAGATCATCCAAGGCTACAAATGAAACGTGTGATTGACACCTCATGATTGATAATGTGATTTTACGTAAATAATTCACATAAACGACATATGACTGACACCATGTCCCTAGGTTAGGTTAAGCTGTTAGATTCGATTGACCTTAATACCACTATCTTGATTCAATCCGAGAATAATGCACAATCACTCCCCATTAGTACAAACAATCACAGGAGTGACGGTCCTCAAAGCCTTTATAAAAAAAACTCCCTAGGTGCATTTCCCTCACATTGAAAGTTTTATTCAAATGCTTATTCGACCTGTTCGAATAGTCTAAACTCGATATTGACTTGATTGTAAGAGGAGCATTCATTGAAAATATATTCAACTTAGTTTTGTAGGTTCGGTACCTCTAGGTCATCCAAAACTATGACCTATACTGAATTGACATAGGAAAAACCTTAGTTAGCTTTGAAATTGATTCTAGTTTAGACAATTAGAAACTATACTAATAGTTAAGCATTAGAAGGAGGGCTTGAGATATCTCAAGGAAACTTCATAAGACCTTCTCGATTGAACCATGAGGACCCGACTCCAAATAGGCTAAGTTCTACCTTGTTGAACGCCCTTGTTCTAAACCTGCTTGCCCTAATTCTCCCAAGGTAGAGTAAGCTTGGATCAATGATTAGACTTGCTCCCCTCACTTTCCAAATTCTTGATTCTTTATTTTTTTTTTTGTCAATTATTCCAATATTCAATGGTCAACTCACCACAACTTAATAAACAACCAACTTCACCAACCCAAATTGTTACTATTCCCATTGAAACCTTTCATAACCTAACCCAACAAGTTCAATTTCTATTTGGGATATTCTAAACTATGATCCCTTACCTCCCATAACTTATCTAGATGGTAAAACACAAGCCACACCTAACTCCACTTACTCCACACCTTCCTATTCCAGACCCCACATATTAAAGCTCCCAACCTAGTAGTGAAGTCAAGGCCTCTTTCAAACAATCTATCTCAAGAGAACAACTGTCAGTCATAGGTGTCATGCAAGTCAATCACGTGAGTGATGACATATGTGATATGATACACATTCTATTTGCTTATTATATATTTTATATTTTTTTTCACTTTACATTATCTGTTATATATATTGTGATGTCCATAGATCTGTGTAATGAGAATCAGATCATGATAAGATCACGATACCGATTCATCTTTAAACATAGACCCTAAATAATCCTAGTCTTAGGTTACTCGAGAGGAACATTGAGATAATCAGATAGACTGGTGTGCTATATACTCGTCCATATAATGGAAGCGACTTGTCTCAAAGTTGTTCGTGTGGGGATAATACAAGTGCTCATTGGAGAATGAGTTCACTAATTAATCCGCTTACGGAATGTTAGATGGTTAATGATATCTTATTGTCAGACAACGATTCCGTCATCCAAATGGTGCATGTGGTTCTTAGATTTAAGATACAAAGAATGTCCTGTATGAGTACTCCACTCTTTGATACTGGACTTATAAGCTTGGAAGTTCCAGATCTAGCACAATTGGTCATCAGGAGTGGCAGCCAACCTTACGAGGGCTTTTGAGTGTCGATAGAGTCGTCGTTCAAATGGTGCATGTGGTTCTTAGATTTAAGACACAAAGAATGTCCTGTATGAGTACTCCACTCTTTGATACTGGACTTATAAGCTTGGAAGTTCCAGATCTAGCACAATTGGTCATCAGGAGTGGCAGCCAACCTTACGAGGGCTTTTGAGTGTCGATAGAGGATCATCCTCTCTCGGTATTATAAGAGGAATATCTCATGTATTCTTGCACAAGCAAATCTCTGGCCATGGCCATTTGGATTGAAAGAGAAAGAGTCCTTTGGGAGAATCCGATTAGAGCGAGACTTGAGTAGAAACCATATAGGCTTGACAGCACCATGCTTGGTATACGATCTCTAAGATATTAGATGGATGAGGGACTATAGATACATAATAATTAAGGACAAATAGGTCTAATCGATTGGATTCCCTTATATTGTCTATGGATTATAGCGTAGTGGCCTAGTATGTCTACAATCAATGAATCGAGTGAATTATTATAAAGATAATAATTCACTAAACCAAAAGGAGTTCTAACAGGTATAACTCATGGCCAGCTCGATATTGGGCTTAGAGGGTCACACACATATGATAGGTGTTGCGACGAGTAGAGGTTCAAATATGAGATATCGGTTGGAGCCCCTATCTTATTAGATATCAAATAAGCTCTTGAATTATTAGATCACATGGAAGAAATATAATAAGAGCCAATGAGAGATTATTGGGTAA
>LVTN01002769.1:19194-29666 GCA_001649415.1 Musa itinerans
TGCTTTATGCCTTGCTATTGTAGTTAATCCTGCATATGTAAAAACATACTTTGATCTAGACAATTAATACTAAGCATTAATCATGTTATCCGGCATGTCATTGGTCCCTCGATGCTTCATCCGATTCTTCGGCGCATCGTCCTCTCTTATGGGCTATTGCCCAATCGGCTAGTTGACTCTGCAACTCCAATATCCTTAGCGTAATATCCACTCTTCTTGGCCTGATACCCGAATCCATGGCCCAAAGACTTCTGTCGATACATCGACCAATCCTCCAGCTCGACGTCCAATCTTCTGACATGTTTTCCTCCGGCATAACATGATTTTTTCTTGCTTTAATTGTCTCATTCTAATCGAAGCATCATACATCACTTAAAACGTAGATTAAAACATAAACACTTTTCAATTGGTTTCATCATCAAAATATGAGATTCAACAATAATTTGCTAGCTTGCATGATGTAGAACTTGCTATCTTGAACATCACAAAAAAAGTGTTATCTTTCCTATCTCAAGAAGCAAAACATGCTAAAGTTGCACATCTAGCAAAATTGACAAACTTGCATATTTCAAGAATCAAGAGTTGCTTTCTTGAACATCTCAAATTTGCTAGCTTGCATAATAATAAAAATGGAGATTATGTTAATTACGCAATGATTTGAAACTATTATGTCTAAACACATAAGAATTGAACTTCTCCTTTTTATTGATGACAAAGGGGGAGAAGTATGTTGATGTTATGCCATATTGACATGTTTCCTTGGATTTTTTAATCCAAGAGTTCAACTCAAATATGCCATATTGATAGGGGGAGTTTGTTTAAACTCCGAGAGTTAAGGTTAACTCCGTCAACGATTGGTTGTCATCATCAAAAAGGGGGAGATTATTAAATCTCAGATTTTGATGATGAAACCAATTTGATAAGTATTTATAAATTGATTTATGTTTTAAGTGATGCAGGATGCTTCGATTAGGATGAGAAAATTAAAGTAGGAAGAATCATGTTGGACCGGTGGAACATATCATAAGATTGGACATCTAGCCGAAGGATCATATGATGTATCGACAGAAGGCTTCGGGCCATGGATTCGGGCATCAGGCTAAGAAGAGCAAAAATTACGCCAAGGATATCGGAGTTGCGAAGGTCAACTAGCCGATTGGGCAATAGGCCGCAAGAGAGGATGATGCGTCGAAGAATCGGACGATGTACAGGATTAACTATGATAGCAAGGTATAGAGCAAAATGAAGTCCCGGAGTCAAGAACGCAATTTCGTTGGGAGTTCGAGAGTTCGTTGGGAGTTCAAGAGTTCGTTGAAAGTCCAAACGTTCGTCGAAAGTTCTATCAGAATTGATCGAGAAGTCCTGGAGCTTGCCAAAGAAACTCGTCAGAACTCGCCAAGAAGATCATCATGAAGTTCAGGAGCTTGTCGGGAGTCCGCTGGAACATTGCCGAGAGATCGTCGGAAGTTCGCTGGAAGATCGCCGGAAGCTCGTCGGAAGAAACCTAGACCTACAGAATTTGTTTAGCTTAGCAAATATCTTAAAATTCATAGTTAGCATATAATAAGGATTAGAATTGGGCCAACCCAATTAGGTGACAGTTGGCCCAAGTTTAGGCTATGTTGGGCCAAGAGAAAGGCCCAAACAGTGACCAAACAAATGAAACCATCATGGCACAATCTCCGAGACTATGTCAGGTGGTGGTACCACCCAAACTCAATCTCCAAGACTTTTTGGGCGGTGGTACCACCCAGTGCAGGTGGTGGTACCGCTTGTACCCTGAAATTTTAGGGGTTTGAATTTTGGGCTCCAAATTTGAATCCATTTGGGGCTATAAATACCCCAGCTATTTCTGCATGGATAAGAAAGAAATATTGAGCAAAATCCTATGATTCTAAAGTTGTAAACCTTAGAAAGTTGAGTTCCCTCCTCCTAAAGCTTACAAAGAGTTCTAAGAGAGGTGTGAGAGGGATACCTTATAAAAGAGGATTGTAAAAGGGTAGTTGGTCTTCACTCATTGAAAGAAGACCGATAGTGGATGCTAGTGGCCTCGACGGAAGAGGAATCGATGAAGTGAATGTAGGTCATGACGACCGAACCACTATAAAAATCTGGTTTGCGTTTCTCTTGTGCAATTTACTTTACTACAAACCACATTACTTACTTTACATCTACTACTCTCTTCCGTACGCTTTCAAAGTTAATACCTTTACGAAACGGTTTTTCATCGGAAATGGATTTAATCACAACGAAGTTTTGAACCGATGTAATTTTTACCACTGCACTAATTCACCCCCCCTCTTAGTGCCGATTCTTTTCCTAACAAGGATTGATTCTCGATGTAGGTTGAGTTGGTCGAGTTCCTCAACGCTCACTTATATCACGATTTGCTATCTTGCCTATGACATAGAGATATCACAGGTGACCTGAGGACATGGTATGCTTGATCGAGTCTCTCGAGGATATATCATCGAATCAGACTCATCTTGTAACGATGGTTTTGACTTAACCGAATATCATGGTTGGTCAAGTCCCTCAAGACCATGGTGGTTCAAAGGTCGAACAGGAAGAGAATCACAAGGAGTTGTGTTCGGCAAGAGTTGCATACGTTTACGGGCTTAGTGTGAATGGTCGAGTCCCTCAAGATTATGTTAAGACGCCGATTGGATCGTGATCCCCACTAGAGATCTGTCGGGGGTCTCCGCTTCATATACTAGAGGGAGTTATGTGTTTCGCAAGAAAATAGTAGGAGTAAATTAAGATAGAAGTTCATATCTTGATTGTTTATTTTTTTTACAAAATCTACATATTATTTATTTTTGCTACATCTTTATTTTCAAAAAATATTGCTTTCAAATCCCTTACATGGCATACTTGTTATTAACCGTCTCACTAGTCCAAATTATATAGATTTGATCCATAACTTGAGAATTGTTCTCATGGCGGAGAAAATCACATACATCCTTGATACAAGCCTATGCTTGAGAAAGGGGTAAGTGAGGATGAGATTGCTAGCTACGTGAAGTATATAGATGATTCCACTCTTGCTTAGTGTTACATGTTGGGCTCTATGACTCCTGAGCTACAGAGACAACATGAAAAGATAGATGACATATCCATTCTCCTATATGTCCGTAAATTATTTAAGGAACAAGGAAGGACTCAACGATATGAGATATCTAAGAGCCTCTTCCGCACTAGGATAACTGAGGGGACACTAATTCAGAATCATGTCCTAAAGATGATTCAGTGGATAGAGAAACTCATAGGTCTACGAATGGTCCTAGAGGATAACTTGTATGTGGATCTTGTGCTTTAGTCCTTACTAGATTCCTTTTCATAGTTCATAATGAATTTTATTATGAACAAGCTTGAGGTGACTCTCCTTGAGCTCCTCAATATATTGAGGGAGGCAAAGAGCACTATCAAGAAAGAGAAACCAGTTCTCTATACTAGTGAGACTAGAAAGAAAAGGAAGGCAAAAAAAGTCTCTTAAGAAGGGTAAGGTCAAGGGTAGATTGGGTAAAGCAAAGGTTGCTAAGAAGGACCCGACAAAGGACAAAAATCAATGCTTCCACTATGGCAAAGATGGACACTAGATGAGGAACTACAAAGAGTACCTTGTAAAGAGAGTGAAATAAAAGCTTAGAGAATCTTCAGGTACATTCATGATCAGTCTCTATTTGTCAGACTCTTATTATAACACATGGGTATTGGATATCGGTAGTGCTTATCATATTTACAATTTATTGTAGGTTCTAGCAAAACCTAAGAGATTGGTGAGAGGCGAGATGGACCTCAAAATGGGCAATAGAGCAAAAGTTGTTGTAGTAGTTATTGGCGAGGTCACCCTACATCTGCTTGGTAGAGCTATTATTGCATTGAATGCATATTATTTTGTTCCTTCTATTATCAAAAATATTATTTTCATTTCATGTTTATCCATTTCATTGTTCAATATTATTAGATGATGAGATCATCACAAGAGAAACATTATATAATGATTTATTTATGCCAGACATTGCTCTACATATCATGAATGTAAGTGTGTCTAAGAGGAAATGAGATGAGGTGAATAGTACATACCTATGACATTGTAGGCTAGGTCACATCCATGAGGGAAGGATTCAAAAGTTGCTAAATGATGGATATCTAGATCCATTCGACTATGAGTCATATGCAACTTGCAAGCCTTGCCTTCATGGAAAACTAACCAACTCTCCATTTAATAGAACTGGAGAGAGAGCCACTGAGCTGTTAGAACTTATACATAGTGATATATATTGACCTATGTCAACTCATGCCATAGGTGGTTACTTTTACTTTTTACTTTTATTGATGATTTCTCAATATATGATATATGTACTTGATGAAGTATAAGTCCGAGGCCTTTGAGAAATTCAGAGAGTATAAGAATGAAGTGGAGAACCAGACTAGAAAGAGTATCAGGACTCTTCTATCAGATCGAGGAGGTGAGTACTTGAGTATAGAGTTCACCGAGTTCCTCAAGGACTATGAGATTCTATCCCAATGGACACCTCCTTATACATTCCAACTCAATAGTGTATTTGAAAGAAAGAATTGTACACTATTAGACATGATGCAGTCCATGAAGAGTTTCATCGACCTACCCGTCTTATTCTAGAGATACATTATAGAGTCCGCAGCTTATCTTCTAAATAGAGTTCCAATTAAATCAATAGTGTCTACATCATATGAGATATAGAAAGGGAACAAGCCCGATCTTAAGGTTGTTAAGATTTAGGGCTGCCCTACTCATGTTAAGAGATACAGCCTTGACAAGTTGGAATTCAAGACAAAATGGTGTAAGTTCGTGGGATACCCCAAGGAAACTAGTGGTTATTATTTCTATCACCTCAAGGACCAAAAGGTCTTTATAGCTAAGAGGGTAGTGTTTCTTGAGAAGGAACACATTCTTAGTTGAAATAATGGGAGCATAATAGAGTTGACCGAGATTAGAGAACCTAGCTCAAGCACCATTCCGTAGCCGAGTCTATTCAGGTACCTGACACATAAGTTCTAACTTTATGTAGGTTCGGTAAAGTACCTCATCCTCCTGAGAGATATGTTGGACATATCAGAGGAGAGAATATTGAGGATATTGATCCTCAAACCTACGATGAGGCTATTATGAGTATAGACTCTAGGTAGTGATAAGAAGCCATGAATTTTGAGATGGATTCCATGTACTCCAACAAGGTTTGGAACCTAGTTGATGCACCCAAGGGTACTGTACCTAGTGGTTGTAAGTGGTGCATTAAGAAGAAGATCAGAGTAGATGGAAAGATAGAAACCTATAAAATAAGGCTAGTGGCTAATATCGCCAAAGGCAAGGTGTTGACTATGACAGATCCTTCGCACCTATAGCCATGCTAAAATCCATCCGAATTTTATTGGATATTGCAACACACTATGATTATGAGATCTAGCAAATGGACGTGAAAGTCACGTTCCTCAATGGCAACCTCGAGGAGAAGATGTATATGATACAACCTGAGGGATTCGTATCCAAAGAAAGTCCTAATTGTTGAATATCGGATTTTCATGATTAAATCAATTGATGAGTTTATGATATAATCCATGTTTTGAGAAAAATAATGCAGGACTAACCATGATTATGAAAAGGCAAAACTATTGAAGCAAGAAAAAGTAGACGTTAGGTCGGAGTCAAAAAAACAAGCATCGAGTTGGAAGAATAGGACGTGGTGCCAAGATCAGATGTTGCGGGATTCAATATGCCGATGGATCGGGCGAGATGCCGAAGGTTCGAATAATGTTCCGAATGTTCGTCGGGAGTTCGAATGAACAATTGACCTGCCGGACAATTGAGATTTCATGATTTGTAATTATTTGTCTTAATTATCATAGTTAGGTCCTAGTTTGAGTTAGTTTTGAGAGTAATTCTACAAACTCAATTAGGGGCCAATTGGGCTTGAGTGAGGGCTAAATTGGGCCTGTTGTTTGTCCCATTTAATGGCATGTAGCAGGGTCTGGCGGTGCCACCGCCGGAAGCACAAACTCCTAGACATTGTTTGGGCAAAGGTACCGCTAGAGCCTAGTCTCCAAGGTTGTCAAGTGGTGGTATCACCCAGTGTCAGTGTCAGACTGGGCAATGGTACTACCCAGTGTCCGACTGATAAGCGATGGTATCGCTAGTTATTAGTTTGGCAAATTAGGGCCTATAAATACCCCAATCTTTTCTGCTTGACAAAGCATGAAAAGTGAATAAAAACTTATGATATAAGTGAGAAAACGCTATTGCAATCCTTTGAGAGTTCCCCTCGTCTTGTTCTAAGTTTAGATTTTTGTTTAAGGGAGGAGTGAGTAACTTGAAAAGGTTTTCTTCTAAACCTGTGAAAAGGAGAAAGAGTTGTAAGAGGGTAGTTGGTCTTCACCCATTGAAAGAAGACCATTAGTCAACGCTAATGGCCTCGATGGAGGAGGAATCAGGAGTAGACATTGGTCACGACGATCGAACCTCTATAAATCTAGTATACTTTGTTATTCACTGTTTATCTTTAATGCTTACTAATTTTGTTGCTTACTCTACCTTGCACCTACTTTAAGTTAAACACATTCGATATTGGTTTTTATCGAATGAGATTTTTTAAAATCAATGAAAGTTTTTCAAAAGTAGTAATTCATCCCCCTCTTGGTGCCGATTTTGATCCTAATAGTTGGTATCTGAGCCACATTACTCTCAGCTGATTTAACACCTAAGAGTGTTTAAATGACTTTTGCTGGCAATCTAGATCTTATATACCTTAGCTCAATGGTATATCCAAAAGGAGGAATTATACATATTAGACATGGTGTGGTCTATGATGAGCTTCATCGACCTACCCATCTCATCCTAGGGATACGCCCTAGAGACCACAGCTTACCTTCTGAATAGAGTTACAACTAAGTTAATAGTGTCTACACCATATAAAATATGGAAAGGGAAGAAGCCTGATCTTAAGGTTGTTAAGATTTGGGGCTGCCCTACATACATTAAAAGACACAACCCCGATAAGTTGGAATCTAGGACAGAGTAGTGTAAGTTGGTGGGATACCCTAAGAAAACTTGTGGGTATTATTTCTATCACGTCAAGGACCAAAAGGTCTTTGTAGCTAAGAGGAGCAGTGTTCCTTGAGAAGGAACACATTCTTGGTAGAGACAGTGGGAGCGTGATAGAGTTGAGCGAGGTTGGGGAACCTAGCTCAAGTACCACTCCATAACCCGAGTCTATTCAAGTACCTAGCACACAAGTTTCAACTTTACGTAGGTTTGACAGAGTATCCCATCCTCCTGAGAGATATGTAGGTTATAATAGAGGAGAAGATGTTAAGAATATTGATCCTCAGACCTACGAGGAGGCTATTACCAATATAGACTCTAGGAAGTGGCAAGAAGCAATGAATTCTGAGATGGATTCCATGTACTCCAATAAGGTTTGGAACCTAATTGATGCACCCGAGAGTATTATACCCATCGGTTGCAAATAGATCTTCAAGAAGAAGATTGGAGTAGATGGAAAGGTAAAGATCTATAAAGCAAGGTTAGTGGCTAAGGGGTATCATCAAAGGTAAGGTGTTGACTGACGAAACATTCTCACCCGTAGCCTTGCTAAAATCCATCCGAATTCTATTGACTATTGTAACACACTATGATTATGAGATCTGGTAGATGGATGTGAAAACCATGTTCCTCAATGGCAACCTCGAGGAGGTGTATATGATACATATAGGAAAACTAGGGGCAATATCACATACACAGCGAAAGAACATTAAAAACAAAATCTCTAATTTTTCAAAGATGTGTTCATCGTTATGCGAAGATTGATGCGTCAAATCCATGAAACTTAAAACTCCATATATGAAAGGTTGTGTTACCTAGGGAGATTATATATCTTTGAATCCCTACAGATCTCTAGGAGAGGGTGAAGGAGGTCAAGCATCTTCGTCTCTAGCGGTGATCCATATAGTAGGGCTATAACGATGCTCTTCAATTCTCTAAGCCTACTATTTAAGGAGAAAAAGGGGAGGAGAATAGGAGAGGTAACCCAAAAAGGCTCTAGCCTATGAACCATTGGTTCCCTCCTATTTATAGAGGTCCCTAGTTAACCCTAATGGATCTTGTCCTATTGGGTACTGGATCTCTATCCAATTACCCAAGCCTCTTAGATTAGTGGGTCTTTACCCAATAATCTATTATTAGCTCTTTTTGGATCTTATCTATGGGATCCAATAATTTAGAGGCTTATTGGATATCCAATAAGATAAGGGCTCCAACGGATATCTCATATTCGAACCTTTACTCGTCGCAACACCTACCATATGTGTGTGACTCTCTAGGCCCTATATTGAGCTGACCATGAGTCATATCTATCAAAACTCCTTCTAGCTCAGTGAATTGTTATCTCCATAATAATTCACTTGACTCATCGACTACAAACGTACTATGCCACTACGCCGTAGTACCTAGACGATATAGGGGAATCCAATCCTTTGGACCTATCTGTCCTCAGTTACCATGTACCTATAGTCCCTCATCCATCTAATATCCTAGAGACATATACTGGGCATGGTGCTGTCAGGCCCACACGATTTCTCCTCGAGTCTCGCTCTAATCAGATCCTAAAGAACTCTTTCTCTCTCAATCTGAATGACCTTTGTTAAGGATTTGTTTAAGAAAGAATACACAGAATATTTCTCTTATGATATCAAGAGCGAATGATCATATATCGACACTCAATAGCCCTCGTAAGGTTGGCTGTCATTCCCAATAACCGGTTGTATTAGATTTGAAACTTCCAAACCTATAAGTATGGTATCAAAGAGTAGAGTACTCATACAGGATATCCTTGGTATCTTAAGTCTAAGGACCAGATACACTATTGGGACTACGGAATCATTGTCTGACAATAAGGCATCATCAACCATCTAGTATTCCGTGAGCGAATCAATCAGTAAACTCATTCTCCAATGTGCACTTGCACTGTATCCTTAGTGTCCCCACACGAGCAGCTATGAGACCAACTACCTCCATTATATGGACGGGTATACAGCACACCAATTTATCTAGTTATCTCGATGTCCCTTTCGAGTAACCTATGACTAGGATTATTTAGAGTCTATGTTTAAAGGTGAATCAGTCTCATTATAATGATCTCATCACGATTCGATTCCTATTGCACATATCCATGGACATCACAATATATATGCATATATGCAATAAGCAATATAAAGTAATAAAATACCAAAATATAATAAGTAAAAAGAATGTGTATCATGTCACATATGTCATCATTCACGTGATTGACTTACAAGGTACCTATGACTAGCAATGTTGTCCTAGATTTTCCAATAGTATAGACACTACCGACTTAGTTGAAACTCTGTTTAGAAGATAAGCTGTGGACTCTAGGGCGTATCCCTAGAATGAGATTGGGAGGTCGAAAAAACTCAACGTGGATTGCACCATATCTAACAGCGTGTGATTCCCCCTTTTCGATGCACTATTGAGCTGAGATGTATAAGGATAGGTCTATTGGGATATGATTCAATGGTCTTTGAGGAACTAGGTGAACTCTATTCTCAAGTACTCACCTCCTCGATTTGATCGAAGAGTCTTGATACTCTTTCCAATCTAGTTTTCTACCTCATTCTTATATTTCACAAATTTCTCAAAGGCCTTGGACTTGTTCTTCATCAAGTATATATGTCTATATCTAAAAAAGTCATTAGTGAATGTAATAAAGTAAGAATAACCACCTATAGTTTGAGTTGACATAGGACCACATACACCACTATGTATGAGTTACAGCAACTTAGTGGCTCTCTCTCCAGTTTCACTAAATGGAGAGTTGGTCAGTTTCCCTTGAAGGAAAGACTCACAGGTTGCATATAATTCATAATCAAATAGATATAAATATCCATCCTTTAGCAACCTTTGGATTCTTCCTTCGTGGATATGACCAAACCTACAATACCATAGGTATATATTGTTTACCTCATCTGGTTTTTCTTAGACACACTTACTGTTGGGAAATCTTGGGGGCGACATCACATGCGCAACGGAAGAACAAGAAAACAAAATCTCCTATTCCCAAAGAGATGTTCATTGTCGTGCGTAGATTGTTGCGCAAAATCCGTGAAACTTAAAATTGCGCATAAAGTAGATTGTGTTACCTAGGCAGATCGTATATCCCTATTTCCTTGCAGATCTTTAAGAGAGGGTAAAGGAGGTCAAGCGTTCTCCTCTCTAGCGGTGATCCACATGGTAGGGCTACGATGACGCTCCTCAAAACTCCAGGCCTGCTTTGAGGTGGAGAGGGGGAGGAGAATAGGAGAGGCAAGCAAAGGCTCTAGCCTATGAGGCTCTAAATCCCTCCTATTTATAGAGGTCCCCTGTCAAACCCTAATGGATCCTTTCCTTATGGGTATTGGATCTGCATCCAATTACCCAA
>LVTN01002770.1:0-22867 GCA_001649415.1 Musa itinerans
GAATATAATTTCATAAGAGATATCATATTGGTATTTAACCCTAGTTAAGTTGATTAGCTAGATCAACCCATGTAGCAAAGTATAATTCAACCCATGTAACTAGGTATAACTTAATCCATGTGATTAGATATGACTCGACCCATGTGATTATGTATACTCTAGCTTATGTAGTCATGTAGTGAGGCTCAACCTAACATACAAAGTAGACCCGCTCAACTATATGACTTGCATTAGACACATCACTGCTCCTCAATCCAACCCGTTGTATCATAACCTAACTTGCTACTTATGAGAGGCATGGACGATGCATGTGACCCATCAAAGATTTAAGTGGGTCAATTCGGTTTAGACTAGTACTAATATGACATAGTCTAATTTTCTATACTTGTATTGATTTAAGCTTGTTAGTTGATTAAATCATATATGTTTGATTAATTCAAGTCATTTAGCGTTATTATCGACCAACTTGATTGATTCAAACTTATTTGACCCAATTCAAATCAATCAAATTTGACTTAAACCAGTGTAGAATAATATTATACTAGTACTCGTCATAGGTATTCTGCAAGCCAATCACGTGAGTAATAACATGTATGACATGATACACATTCTTTTTTCTTATTATATTATTTGACATTTTAACACTTTATATTGCTTGTTGCATAAATATATTATGATGTCCATGGATTTATGCAATGAGAATCGGATCGTGATGAGATCACGATAATGAGATCGATTCGCCTTTAAATATAGACCATAAATAATCTCAGCCATAAGTTACTCAAGATGGATATCAAGATAACCGGACAAACTAGTGTACTGTATACCCTATATATGATGGAGGTGGTTGGTCTCATAGTTGCTCGTGTGGGGACATTAGGGATATAGTGCAAATGCTCATTGGAGAATGAGTTCACTAATTGATCCGCTCACGGAATGTTGGATGGTTTATGATGTCTTATTATCAGACAACGATTTCGTAATCCCGATGGTGTATCTAGTCCTTAGACTTAAGATACCAAGGATGTCATATATAAGTACTTCACTCTTTGATACCAGACTTATAGGTTTGAAAGTTTTATATTTAGATAGCCGGTCATCGGGAGTGGTAGTCAACCTTACGAGAGTTATTGAGTGTCGATAGAGGATCATCCGCTCTCGATATAATGAGATGAATATCTCATGTATTTTTGTTCATACAAATCCCTAGCCACGGTCATTTGGATTGATAGAGAAAGAGTTCTCTAGGAGAATCCAATTAGAATAAGACTCGAGTAGAAACCATATGGCCATGATAGCATCATGCCCAAAATATAGTCTTTGGGATATTAGATAGATTATGGACTATAGATACACAGTAACTAAGGACAAACAAGTCTAATGAATTATATTCCCCTGTATCGTCTCGGGATTGTGATATAGTGGCCTAATAAATCTGTAGTTGATAAGTCGAGTGAATTATAATGGAGATATTCACTGAGCCAGAAGAAATTCTGACGGGTATGACTCACAGTTAGCTCGATATTGAGCCTAAAGGGTCACACATATATGATAGGCATTGCGACGAGTAGAGGTTTGAATATGAAATATCCGTTAGAGCCTATATTTTATTGGATATCTAATAAGTCTATGAATTATTTGATCATATTGATGAGATCTAATAAGAGCCAATAAGATATTATTGTGTAGAGATCTGCTAATCTAAGAGGCTTGAGTAGTTGGATAGAGATCTAATACACAATATGGTATAATCCATTATAGTAAGTTGATAGAAGGCCTTTATAAATATGAGAAAACCAAATGACCATAGGTTAGACTCTTTTTTGCTGCCTCCCTATATTCTCCTCTCTCTCTCTCCTTCTCACACTATAACCCATATTTGGGACGTGTGAATAGCAAAAAGGGGCAACCCTTTCTTGATTGCATAGTGCTCGTGAGGAAAAGTTTTGGGTAGCGATTTGAGGAGCATCTTCACAGCCCCTACCGTGTGGATCACTACTAGAGAGGAGGGCATTTGAACAACTTCTTATAATCCTATAGATCTATAGAAATTCAGAGATATACGACATCTATAGGTAATTCTCTTAAGTACAGTTTTTTATTTTTATGAGTTTTAGTGCACTAATCTTTGCATTACATAACGATGAAATCTTCTTTTCTGTGGGAATTCTAAGATTTTGTTTTCTGATCTTCCGTTGCGTATGTGATGTCATCCTATATTTCCCAACAACTAGTATAATAAATATTTAATGTTGGTTCCATTATGTCTTCTTTAAATTGGATTTGATTTAAGTCAATTAGACTTATTCCAATTATGGTTTTAGTTGATTAAGAATTATTGAGAGATTGATACTTTATATCTTTATGGTTTGATGAATTTAAAAGTTTTGTCTACTATTTAAAAATGATTAGATATCTTTTTATTAAATTAATGATATTGATGCGATTGTTACTGTATAGTTCATATAACTATGCTTAGTTATCCCTATTAAAAGTGTTACATGTGAAAAGAGCTATAAGTCACTAATGGACATGGACATGGTTTAGCAAGTTATATAGTATAGTTATTCATAATATTTTATCATTCTACTTCTTAGATGCATATATGAATAAATGCTGATGGTTAAATTAGGTATCATTATCGAGGGCAAGTAAGGTAATTCTTTTTGAGAGAATATTTCCTTCATTTATTATTGGGATGAATGTTTCTTTACTTAGGCAGGTGACATATACTGCTTTATCTCTATCCATTGTTGAAAGTGTATACCATCAAATGTGATGTATATTTTTGTTATCTAATTATATGTATGTCATCAATATATATTATATGATTTTATTTATAATATAATAATAATAATTATTTGATATATAAGTTTTATAATAAATTAATATTTATTATTTTTATATTAAATTAGTAATATTTATATATGTTTCATGAATATTATTTAAAAAAAAAAGATTTTTTAAAGTTTCCTACTAACATATAACATATGTGGTTGTTCTAATATATTTTTATCTTCAGATTAACCTACTACTTTAGAGATTCATTCATATGACCTATTACTTTATAGATTTATAGATACATGAGTGTATTTTTTTTTTCACTTGTGGACCTATTAAAAAAAAATATTTTTATAAAAAAATTAGTATCACCAAAATATGAATTTAAATTTAAGAAAAAAAGTTATGATAAATTATGAATAATAAAATAATAATTTTTTTTATAAATATGAGATGTGATAGCTTAGACCAATCACTTCAAGTCATATCTTGGATAAACTAAACATAATTAGTACTAGAGAGTTGTGAGAAGAAATGCAAATAGCAGTTTCAATTAAAGAGTACGAAATGATCAATACAAGATCTTTTGTGTATACTAATCTGAATCAAGCATAGTGGTGAATGTATGTATAACTATGACTCAATTAACTTATTGAGCTTTAGTCACTAACTCAAAATGATCACATCAAAATTAGTTAATTTAAATACAATGTGTGACTAAGTACAGCCAACCATATATTTATATTGTGGCTGGCTGACCATATTCCTTAATAATTAATTTAAGGAGGAGATCAATTAAGGTCATTCTTCAAGATTTTATCAGCCAAGTTTGTGCTATTTCCTCCTATAACTCAGCCTTTAATGAGCATGAGATAACACCACCTTAATTCCTGCAACACAACACCATTGGAATTACTATATTGGCACCTCAGGTGGCAGATGTAAAGAAAGAGAAAGATATATGTGATGGAAAAAAAAAAAGGCAAAAGCGAAGAGAAGGTAACTTGTTCTTTCCCTCAGCCCGTCATGTTTCCTAATGATGGTATTCCTTCTGTGGACTTTGCTTTCTTAAAGCATACATCTTCTGCTTTTTCTCCTCTATGCCAATCTTAGAAATATCAGGCTGCACAGGGCCATACCTTTGTCTCCGATCTCTTGGTTCTTCCTCTCACCATGAGAGATCTTGCCGGTTGCTTGGCGAACCAAGCTGTCAGAGTTGCAGAAGCCACATGCTCGGTGAACGGGCACTCGTCGGTGGCCGAACAAAGCCCGGTTCAGAACACCATCACTTGCTTCTACAGAACCACCCTCTCCACCCGGAGGGAGCTGCTCACCGGCGTCACCTGGTCCAAGTACCCAGCCGGCGCATCCCTCTCTGTCATGGTCGAAGACAGCTCCTCCTCCTCCTCCTCCGGTACTCTGATCAAGCCCAATGTCGTGAATTCCCAGTTCCTGCGGAAGAAGAAAGGCAGCCGGTCGTTCGTGGTCGGCAACTCGGCCGTCAGCCTTTACTGGGACGTCTCCGCCTCCACCTATGAGTCGGGGCCTGAGCCCACCAGGGGTTTCTACGTCGTGATGATCGCCGACGCGGAGTTCGGTCTGCTGCTCGGTGATATGTGCGGGGAGTTCGTCAAGAAGCTGGAGAACCCGCCGCCGATCGCAAAGTTCTCCATGTCGAGCAGGAGAGAGCAGGTGCGCGGCACCACTCTCTACTCCACCAGGGCTCAGCTCGGCGACGAGGGGAAGCAGCACGAGATAACGATCAGGTGCAAGGGAGACGAGCTGGACGCCGAGGGCTCGGAGCTCTTCATCTCCGTCGACAAGAAGAAGCTGGTCAGCGTGAAGACACCGACATGGAACTTCCGAGGGAACCAGACAATATTCGTGGACGGATTGGCCGTCGACGTGATGTGGGACGTGCACGACTGGTGGTTCTGCGAAGCCTCCCACTGCGCTCGCTTCATGTTCCGGCGGAGGAGCACGTCGGAGATCAGGCTGTGGTCGGACGAGGAACTGGCGCCGAACATCTCTGGGTTCTCTCTATTGATCCAAGCCTTCAAGAGCCAATGATTCTGATACATGTTCGGCCTCTTACTTCTCTATTATTGCTTCTCTGCTGAGGTGCTTGATCACAGATTTGGTTGGCGAGCACATTATGTTCTCTTCTCCCATATCAAACATGATGATTCATAACTCACAATAAGGCTAGAAAACACTTCATTATGGTTGTTATCCTCTCTGCACTTAGGACTGATTGACTTCACTTGGCAAGAGAGCGATGGCCTTGTCCTTGTTGTTGGCATGCTGCAGTTCTCTTGTTTGTGAAGACTGTTTAGCTGGCGAGCACTGTTCACTGTTCTTTCTTATTGTCTTTTGAGCTGTAAGAGTTTCAGAAAGAGATTCTCCAGCAGGCCCTCTCGAGGTTTCTTTTCATCAGAACATATTTCAGTCGATGTTCGTCTGATCTACTGGCAGGAGGAAGAGGGATCCTAGGAAGAGGGAGACGGAAAGCCCTTTGAACTCTGGTTACTACGCCACAAGAAACACAGATAGGAAGAAGACGTGGTGGAATCTGACAAAGGACAAGTGGAATCTGTGGGGGAAGGGATGTGCTTCAGCTGGCAACGAAGGCTTTTGGCCTCACAGATGACTCTTCTCGATCTGGTCAATAAAGGAGATAGATATACACAGTGTCACATCAACTTTCGTTCTCCCTTGAGGAAGGTGGAAGCGTGCATGATGTGTCATTTCAGTGACACGATCCATGATTCATCATGCCTGTAAAATACATATCTTTTTTGGGATGAAAAGGCCAGTAGAATCCTCTCCTGCATGGGACCTTCATGCAAATTTTTTTTCTGTAGCATATATTAAATAATATAGTCTTTTTCGATTAATTTTTAATACGATTTATTTTTATTAAAATATAAATTGTAATGAGTTTTATTAATTAATGACACTTTTTTGTCGTTATGCGTAATAAAAATCGGTGGGCCCGTGTTCAGATCCAGGTCTCGGGAAGTGGGAACCTGACTCATCTCCCACCAGGATCAAGTCAACCTCGAATTCAATTGGGCCCCACCCTGACCTTTATAATCTCTGTGAATCGAATTCAATTAATTCACCCCTTGGGCGTGTTAGATAATGGATCTGACGTTGCTAGCTGACATTACTTGCAAGGGTCCCACACGGCATATATATATATATGTATATATATAACTTGGATAATAGCTAGTCAATCGCAAATTTGTTGACTTGCACGTTTTATTTGTCTCGTGATTTGTGCTAGGACAAACGGGTGCGACTCGTACATACATACGGTTGGTGAGCTCGGCTGAGACAGATCGGCTTAACAGCACGTGAGTTGCGAGTGCGATCCACTCGTCTTGATGAAGTTGGTGGGCCGTCAAAGCCCGCTTCTCGAATCTTCGTTGTCCAGCCTTCTTATCGTCCCTGTCGCTCCACTCGCCGTCGTCGTTCTCCGATCGAGCAAATACGTTGGCGTGCTGCAGGAAGTGCCACGGTAAGCCACCCTTTCTTCCATCTCATCCTCTCTATCCTCTCCTACTTCTATCTAGCGGTTGGTGTGGATTCGGATCTCATTGTGGAGGAAAAGGGCTTTGATGGATCTCTCGCATGTGTCGATACCTACTTCTACAGAACGTCTCCTATATCTGTGCAATGATTGTTGTTGTTTTGCTTCTAATTGCTGTTCGTCCGGGTCTTTTCTCTTTGAATCGGTACAAGAATGGTCGACCTGTCTGTGATATAGATGTCACACTCTCGCTGATACTGCCCCTAGCGATCTGGAAACACAAATCGAGGGTATCTTTGAATTGTACTCTCTCCCTTTTTAACCACAAAAAAATCGAAATGTAAATCGTGTGGTCAGTTGGCGATGGCTTCTCAGATTGGGGATCCGTATGTTTTCTTCGGGATCCAAAACCGAGTTTCTCCGAATTATACTTGAGGTCGTCGAGTTCGGGAATATCTTTGTTTTGATCCATCTGAATCCCTAATTCTGCAATTGCAAGCTTATTTGCTTTTGGGCTGTTTGGTTTGTGTACTAGTGTTTCACATTGTATGTTGTTCATGATTTTGCTATTTCCCTGGTACTCCCAACAATCGAGGGAGTCCACGAATTCCAAGAATGTCATGTTTAGTTGTACATCTCGATCCATCTTTATTTCACCACTGTTCCCTCAGTGACGACTTAGCTTTCGTTGTTGCGTTGTTCTTGCTTTAAATCTTAGAATTATGATCTTCTCAGAACATTTATATCATTTTCACTTCTTCTGCTGAAGATCATTTTGCATCGGTTAGTACCTGACCCAATGTTTTCTTCTGAGTTTTCTTAATTATTAATCACTTTTTAATCTGCAACATATACTTGTTTGTTATGTTTCATTGAAGAAGGATATAAAGGTTATTATGTTTAAGTTGAGAATCTTGATGTGATGTCTGTCAAGACCCAGTCTTGTTGGCTGTCCTACTGATGCTGATCCGGAAAATAAAAATTCTTACTAAATAGTCGTCTAGAAGCAATTGTTGCAGCTGGGAATAGATTCATGCCTGTTCTTCCAGCTATAACTAGTCTGATAAATAGATGCATTTGTCCTAGTTAACAAATGACTCTCTTATAAGTCAAGAACTATAATATTATTTATTTTAGGACTAATTATATATTATTTTATATAATTAGTTATTTTTAATAATTTGACTATTATACATGTGTTCAGTAATAAATGCTATGGTATTTTCGTCAATAGAATTGATGTGGAGTTAAATATTTTATTTTTATAACTATAAAAATTTTAAAATAATTTTTAAAAATATAAAAAATAATTATAGGACTAATATATAATTAGTTTTTTTTATTTTATCCTTAGTGAAGAAGACAAAACAGCCCCTTCTGTTCATGGACATATCTTTAATAAGCTATTCAATAGCATTGACATCAACGGTCTTAAAATACCGAGACCTCTCATGCAAATCACCATCTTCTGCCTACGTATGTTTCTGGAAGTCACTTTGCCAAAACTAACCAGGTAGGGATCGTTGGTCCAAAAAGGCTTGTCTACAAAGGGTAGAGTGAGGAAAGAAAAAGGTGGCTGATGTCTTTTAGCAAATTCTTAAAGTTCGAGAAAGGGTCTGTTTATGTAGTCTTTTTGTTTCAAGGAAATGATTAAGCACAGTTATTCTTAGGGCGAGTCTTTTGACATGCTGGTGTGAGGCAGCAACCTACTCCTGTAATTGCAGGCTTTGCTTTCAGCAACCAAACAATTGTGTGGTGATGTGCACACTGCAACTTCAATCACAGGCAGTGGCAGCATCGTCTCCGTCCCCAACCAAGCTGTGTTCAGTAATAAATGCTATGGTATTTTCGTCAATAGAATTGATGTGGAGTTAAATATTTTATTTTTATAACTATAAAAATTTTAAAATAATTTTTAAAAATATAAAAAATAATTATAGGACTAATATATAATTAGTTTTTTTTATTTTATCCTTAGTGAAGAAGACAAAACAGCCCCTTCTGTTCATGGACATATCTTTAATAAGCTATTCAATAGCATTGACATCAACGGTCTTAAAATACCGAGACCTCTCATGCAAATCACCATCTTCTGCCTACGTATGTTTCTGGAAGTCACTTTGCCAAAACTAACCAGGTAGGGATCGTTGGTCCAAAAAGGCTTGTCTACAAAGGGTAGAGTGAGGAAAGAAAAAGGTGGCTGATGTCTTTTAGCAAATTCTTAAAGTTCGAGAAAGGGTCTGTTTATGTAGTCTTTTTGTTTCAAGGAAATGATTAAGCACAGTTATTCTTAGGGCGAGTCTTTTGACATGCTGGTGTGAGGCAGCAACCTACTCCTGTAATTGCAGGCTTTGCTTTCAGCAACCAAACAATTGTGTGGTGATGTGCACACTGCAACTTCAATCACAGGCAGTGGCAGCATCGTCTCCGTCCCCAACCAAGCGTTGCCTGGCCATGTGCTCTTCCTGGAGTACGCCTTGGTCAATGAAGAGTTCAACATCACGCTGTGCTGTGTCCACTTCCCACAGCACGCCGTACAAGGATGGGGCAAACGCACCTGGGTCAGCTGCCG
Organism: Musa itinerans; assembly: GCA_001649415.1. Taxonomy (NCBI): domain Eukaryota; kingdom Viridiplantae; phylum Streptophyta; class Magnoliopsida; order Zingiberales; family Musaceae; genus Musa; species Musa itinerans. The sequence continues at coordinate 8,889 of LVTN01002770.1, forward strand.
GCCCAGTGAGTTTACCATATATGGGAGCTTGGGGACGTGGTGCACGTCCCTGCTGCCGGATATGAGCAAGCACGAGTCATGTATATGGGGACTGTTTCGATGCCCATGCGCAGGTTTCATGTGGTCCGGCGGGAGCGATGGGCGTGCCTCCTTGTCCTCCCCTCGTCTCGTCGCGTCCGGAGGAAGGGGACGACCGGAATTAAGCGTCCAACCCCTTCTTTCTTCCATTATTCGTCGAACTACTTCTCGCTGTGTAATCATTTCGAATTTAGACGTGATGGCAGCGTTCAAAGTGCCGCGTACCGCGACTGAGGCTCCAGTCGCAGACACCACCCGCACGGCGCATCCGCTTGCAGCGCTGCCCATTGCAGCCCGTCTTGCGCTATGAGTTAGTGTCCTCGGTCGCCCTATTTATATACACACATGCAAATATAATTTTGTGCAAATCGAAGTCAGTGCTCCGTAATTCTGTCACATTGTCCCATGAATTCAATCTTTTGCCATGCCAATTTTGGTTGGGCCGTCATGATTACCTTGCATCGTGGTTGGTTTATCTTTTGAACGCAGCACAATTCTTTATTAGCAACAAAAATAATGTTAGAATCTTATAATTACTTTTCATTTTAACTAAAAATTGGTTTTTTTAAATATTTTTTTATGAAACAATAACACATGGAAAACGTCATCGTATTGTAAATTCTGGAATTTTAGAATAAGAAATTGAATTTCAAGTTTTCTTCGCTAAAATAGTATCCGGTGAAGACAAGATTTAATTCGACTTTGAATTGAGACTTGGACGTTGTTTGCTTGCCAATAATAGTACACTAAAAATTTATGATTATGAGTGAACGTTTTTTGGGTTGCTGATACTTTTTACTGATTTCGCAGAAAGGCGTTGTTCTTTGGGCGCAAATACATCAAATTCATCCACCTGTATTCCTCACACCACCATTGTTCGCCCACAGGCTCTCATCTTCGCCCACCGAGAACAAGAAAGATATCTCGTTGACTCCAGTGACTCCCCCATCGTAATCCGGAGGAGATGGAGGACCATCAGCGAGCGCAAGACCCCCCGCCACGTCCGATCCTTGCTCTCCCTCCTCGTGGCAGCCACTTGGCTCGCTGCACGAACCTTCGCCGTGCTTGTTCGTCAAGCCACTTCTCCTCCGCTTCTTCTGGCTCTCCTTGGCTTTCCTCGAGCGCTTGTTGATGTCGTCCCACTTCTCCTTGCACCCCTTCGCACTCCGGTTGGTCCCCAAGCAAGCCATGGCGGCCGAGACCTCCCCCCACAGGCCGACCTTACCGCTCCCACCCTCTCCGAACTCCCCCTCCATGCTTCTCCTGATCCTGACAAGACTGGCGGTCTCAGACTCGAGCCATCTCTGAGCCGCCCAGTTGCCGTCGGCTTCATCGCCATGTTCCCCGTTCGCGCTCCGATCCTCTTGCGGTTGCGGTCTCAGCTCGCGGCGGCTTATCTTCTCCAACGCCTGTATAATGGCGGCGTCGCGCGCCTCCATCCACGCTCGCTCGCTGGCCCAGAGGCCGTACTCTCGGTCGACCCGCTCCGCTTCCTGCCTTCTCCAGTCTTCCTCCCGGCAGATCCTCGCCTGTTCCATGTGCTCCAGTGTCCTCAGCATCTGGTTCATCCACGTCTCTTGCACCTCTATGAACCTCTTGATCTGCTCGTCGACCAACTCCTCCACCTTCGACTTCCAACTCTTTCTTCCCGTCTTTGCTCTCCTCATACTTCCGTCCTCCTGTTCTCCCTCTTCTCCGGTCGATGAGGTCCCATCGAATTCACTAGAACTCAACAAGCTAACGTTCCCAGAGAACCTGGAAACCTGCAAGGCTTCTCGGTTTGACGGTCGAGCGGAAGCATAGGTAGGTTTAGAGCATGGTTGAACGATCTCGGCGGTGGCGCTACTGCTCCCTCCGTAGAGAGCCTCCAATTGCCTGAAGAACCTATAGTGCTTCCCATCCTGCCTCCCTGCCTTCCCTTCCTTGGTCTTCTTGTAGTACTTGTACAAGTTCTCCAGCTTCTCCCTGCATTTCTTCCCGCTCCTATGGTATCCATGCTCCTCTGCCATGATCCTGCACTCGGTGGAAGCTGGATTAACATCATACTAGTCAAGACAACAATTAGGTTAAGGAAGCAATTAATAGAAGCCACGTGAGTGCTGCTTTGTGGTCGATCCTATGACACGATCGAGCTCCATTACGCAGCGTCAGCAGCTATAGGGATGAAGCAAGCATTACATCAAACATGACGCTGCGCTGTATGTGCACACCAAGTTCGGGAACTCAACAATGGAGGAAGAAGAGCTACCAGTTTGGGCAATTGCCATATCTCATATAGATACTCGTACGACCCAGAGAAGAAAGAGGTGGTGATGTACCTGGAGACCTCATCCCACAGCGGACCCTTGTGGGCAGCTTCTCTGAACCTGGAGTCCAGCCGGGATCTCACCTCCAACAGGGTCAGCGTTTCCTGTCTCGGCCACCGCCCTTGACCCCCGCCACCACCGAAAGCCGTCTCGTAGAACCCAAAGCTTTCCATTCCCGGTGGCGGCAGCGGGGGAGGCGGGGGTGGCGGCGGAAGATCAACTTCGCCGCCGCGACTGCTCGCCACGAGCATCCCGTACTGCTGGTCGGGACCGGGCGCGGCGATGATGCTGCTGTGGTGTTGGCCCAGGAAATGCGCGGTGTCGGATACGGCGGAGACGGCGGAGAAGCCGGGCTTACCGGCGATGAGATTATGGAGGTCCTGCAGGTCCATCGATCCGCCGGGGAGCCGGTATGATCTTCGAGCAACCGCGGAAGCAATGGGCAAACGATGCAGGGGTAGGGAGGTAGGGAGGGAGCAAACGAGGACGGGGAAGAGGAGAGAGGAGAGAGAGCGGGAGAGTCGGATCGTGTCGTTCACGAAAGAAAGAAGGTGTGGGGTGGGGTACGGAAGGGCGGGGGAAGAGATTGGGGAGGCGAGTCGACGAGGACAGGAACATATTACGTAATGTCTGAGCCAATGGGAAGAGTCCACGTGCCGCAGACGGCGAACCGGGGAGCGCAACCCGAGGAGGGCGTGGGGTGGTGGGTGAAAAGATGACGTGTGGGTACAGTAAAAAAACTGGACTCGCTTTTGACCGCTCGTGTCCAACCCCCCCCTCTGATTGCCAATGCCAAGCAACGGCGTAGATGACGAAAAATAAATAAAATATTTATCTTTCTTTTGCTTATTTCAACACACAAAAAAAATAGTTTTTTATTTTATTATATATTTTACGCCCACTTTATATAAAATTAGGATAAATTCTCGTAAAAATATTTTTTAGGTTTTCTAAAAAATCCTTCATTTTTAAAATTTTCTAATAATATATTTTTTCCTAATATCTATAATATATATAATCATATTTTTCTTTTTCATTTCTTTTTATATGGATCAGTCTGGAATGATAGTATAAAAATATTATAATATAAATATTTTTCTGATATTATTAAAAATATTGTATAATATTTTTATATATTTTGATCGATATTGTGTGAAAAATCGATCAAATCTCTACTTTGCGTAAACTTTATGATATAATTTTTTTAAAAAAATTCTCATATGATTTACTAATATGTTGAAAATATAATAACATAGTAAAATAAAATAAGGAAAAAGGGGATAGATGACTGATTGTTAAGTGAAAAAAACTCTAGCTATTAAATTTATTGGAAACTGTCATGTAGCTTCTGACTACATTAAGCCATTACTGTGACTATGTATGTCAATCTTCCCATTCCATCTCTCCTCGTATTCATATCCTCACCTGTTCTACTTTCATAAATGAGGTGGTTAACTGATGACTTGAATTCGACCCAAATGTAAATGATCTGCTTGCAAATATCCACAAACAATTTGATATGGACCCAACTCGTTTGTCTCGAGTGCCTCACAAAGAACATGATGTTATCATTCAACCCGAAAGTTCTTGTGGATGGAACGAGGGATGTTTTTGTTCCTAGTAAAATTTAACTCCACGACAAATTACAGAAACATATGCATGAAATAATGTCGTGAAAGGAATCCCATTTCCTTGTCATTATTAGCCCCCCAAAAAATAAAGAAATAGCACCATTTCCTAGAGGTCAATAAAACTAGTATTACCTTTCTTATTCTTACCATGGAGCATGATCCCAACCTCATGATTATTCTAATTTTTATTTATAAATATATATATATTATACTTTTATATAGTATGTCAAGAATTATGTCTAAATAAAGACGACGAAAAAAAAAATTCATATAGTGATTTATGCAAATACTAATACATACCTCCTGAGTCAAAGCGAAATAACTAAGAAGGAAGAGGTCCCGATTTATTATACTACAACCCTTACTTCACTGTTTAGAAAATATTTAATATATCTATTAAGAATTTAAATTAGCCGGGATCCATGTGTCAAAGTTTGATTGGTTGTTGAATATTTATCATATTAAGTCATATATAATATTTATTAAAAATTTATGTATTAGTTATATTAGTATTATATTATTTTTTGGTAATAGGATATTTTGGCTTACTAGTGTAACAGACCCAAGAAATGAGTAGAACAGATCCCAACCCCATTGGCCACTGGTCCGAGCTGTTCTCGGACACTCATTGCGGTCCCTGTGAAAGAAAAGATGTTTCCCTGCGAAAACGTAAGAAGAGGTCGGCACAGGTGATCATCTGTTTGCCATGGTCAAATCCACACGAACACCGCTACTCTTATCGTCCGACTCTCTATCCAAATCTTAGAGAAAGCAACACATCCTCATCATCCCATGGCTGGCAAACTTGACGGTGGCCATCCTCACTGTCTCGCTGTTCATGCGCTGTGGCCGGGGCGCGGGGCGCGGGGCTACTGCCGAAGCGTTGTAAATGCGTACAAGCAAGCAACAGGGGGTGGCGATCGTCGCACTTGGACGAGAACATTTTGTCAAACACCTAGAAGACGTGTGACAAGCTGATCCTGTTGCCTTGAAAGTGCGATGGGGTTTTGGGTAGACATCGTTGCCGTTGCAGCGATCGGCGTCGGTTCGGGTTAACCCGGATCGAACCCCAGACGAGCAGAGCCCTCGTGTCAACGCACACGTAAATAGCGCGCCACGGAGAGAGACGACGCACCGGGTGAAGGCCGATGCCTCCGATTTCGGTGGGAGTGATTCGTCGCTCGAAGGTAATCGATTGCCCGTCTCCTTCTTCTTCGCTCCTTCGCCGGTTCGTCTCTCTGCGCTTGAGCATCTTCTCACGCTCCCATGGCTGCACTGGCCATACAGCGGTCAGCATGGTCGTTGGGATTCTTGGGTACCTTAAACCTCATCTCTTGTCGAGATGCTGCGCTTCCGCTGATAAATTTGTGCCTTTACATGCCATAAATTGGGAGAAATTCTGTTGCATCTTCTTGATCTTGGTCGTTGATTTATAATGATAACTTGAATCTTTGCTGGCTATCTCACTCTGACCAGAAGGGGATGTGGAGGAGAGGGTGGAACGCAAGAAGGCAAAGGTGAAACTCTAAAAGTGGTAGCTAGAAATAGATGAATAATGGAGGAATAGATAGTTAAAAAAGATTAGGGTTTATGAAGTTCTACATCTTGTTGGAATTGGGTTTGACGTTCTTCTCCTACCAAATGTCTTCTTTCCTCAGCATCCTCTTAATATTTATCTCTTTCGGCTTGTGTAACTTATAATTAAGCTGACTGCTTCTAATGTGTTGCTGATAATTTTTGTCATCTGTGTATGTGATAGTCCTTGAACTTGTCACTAATTTAGAATATCTAGGACAATTGGTAGACTTACATTTTGATGCTTCTTTTAGTCCCTGAGAGATGTTTGTCGATGTATTATGAGATTACCAGGATCTGTCTGTGGGATAGTTGCTGCTCTATGTATTCACTTTGCCTTCTAATCAGAGTTGTAGAGTATAATTGCATACAAGATGGGTTATCTCCATCTGTAATTGTTTCTTATCCTGCATACTCTGCTTTCTCGGTATGTTCATATTGTTTGTATTCCTTTTGTGTGGCTTGTTTTTGCAAGAATAACTTTTATGTAGCTCTGTATAAACTTGTATAAGTAATTTCTGCTTTTTCAACTTGTATAGAATAAATTATGGTTCACTCCTGAATGTAATGGTAGTGGTTGTCTTGATGGGCAGATAGAGACCAGTTCCAGAGCGTTCCAAGTTGCTGTTGCAATTGGCCGCAACATGCTTTCTCTCTCTGTTTATATTGTTGTTGGAGCTATGCTTTGTAAATGTCATCAAAGAACTATGCAAAATTTCGGTGATGCTTTTAAACCAGAACGAACAATCTCTTGAATTGTCATCGAGCCTGGCTGGAGAATCATGTTCGACCAGTGATTGTTCACATACATCCAGGCACTTTTAATGTTTATTAGATGAGTTCTTGTTGGCATTTCTTCTCTATGTGGAGTTAAGTTACTGGTTTGGAATATTTAGTACTTCTTGACCATTAAAAGATCAAGCACAAATTCAATCCAGTTGTAGTAGTAGTTCATCATCTGCAAGTTCTTTTCTTAATTAGCCACTTCCACCTGTTCCTTAACTAGAATTTAGTGGTTCTTTTTCCTATTTGGCTAAAACTTCAGGATATCGAAATAGTACTTATAGCTGGTATCTTGATAATAGTACCAACCTGCAAGGTCTAGATTTTTTTTTTTTTTTGTATTAATGACCTAAGATGTATCTGAGTACTGAAAATTCTGACTTCAGATCAGATGCACCTATTCTATTGTATGCATATAACTGCTATTTGTTTCCTTTTTACTTTTTCTTGTGGTTATCCTGTATCCAGATTATGCTAGTTGTAAGGATCTGCTAGTCAGGTGCTCTATTTTTACACTTCTTAAACCATCAAATCTCTTTAGTTTATCATCAGATTTTTGTTTTTTTATATATTTGTAAATCTTGTTGAGCAGATTCTCGATGAAGCCATGGTATTGCAAACCTAGGCTGATAAAACCTGAAAGACGATCCACCTGCTGAATATTGATCACTCTTTAAAATGGAAGGTTAAGTTTATGATTTATTTTCTACTTAAAAAAAAGGTTTATGATTTATTTTCATATCTCATCAATTGCTTTCAAGTTTGACTATGTCTAAACTCAGTGATTGTTTGATGGTTTTTTGCAACTAAATTCTGCAGAGGATATCTTATATCTGATATGTCATCAACCACAACAGATCTCACCCATCAGGAGGAACCATCTTTTTTCTATCTGAAAGTGCTTCCCAGGTATAGGTTCATATCCCTTTGTTCTATTGCCATTTACATTTGCTTCCTCCTTCCTTGAGCAGTCACCAATCCACAGCTACGGATATGTTGGGCACTGATGTGGGAGTCCACTGTTTTGCTAGTTATGCAATGCCCATGTTATCCTCTTTTGATAGAACTTCCAAATTTTCTTATGTCAGTTGGTTTAGCTGTTTGATCTGATGTATTCTTTTAAATATCTTTGGCACTGTTTCGCTGCTACAAGCTCCTCTTGGGTAATTTACTTGTTAGCTAGTTTGATAACATTTCTAAATCGATTGGAAAATGTAATTATGGCAACTAGATCAACTAGAAACCACATTATCTAGTGATAGAACTCTTGACTTAGTGGACTGCTGCACTTGTAAATTCTGTTGTTTTACTGCTCAAGTAGTTCAGTGTTCATGTAGTATATTCTTGAGCATGTGTCAAGAATCAGATATTGGTATCATTAGAACTCCACTTTATATTCCAGGAGCATTGAGCATGAGGTACCAGATCTGTGGATTCTCTCCCTGTTTTCCTAAATGACTCTATCTAACAAGAAAGCTCAGTGAACTTATAAAGTACTTGTTGTATTTCATCTTGGCCATAATGTTTTTTTTTTTTGACTTGTGGCACTGCTAACACAATGTGTATCAGACTCGATGGCTTATCTGAAACTGTTATATCCCTTTGTGAGTTAGTGATGGACTATATGCTAACCTGCCTTTTCTGTTTCCAGTCATTTCTTAAGCAACTTCATTGCGACATTTATTCTAGGATTTTAGATAACTTGGAACCATGATTCTTCAAACTTCACTTCTCAAGAGATAAATCTATGTCATGGTTCTGTTACATAATCCACTGAAATAAGGTATTAACCTATAGTAACCTTGTACTTCAAAAAGTAGAAACCATGTCCATCTCTATGAGATGAACAAGAATTTGTTCAGATTGCATGTGAACACCACAACAGAGAGAAAATGTTAGTGCAAGTAAAATCAGGAGTGGACTTGTAAGAATTGAGAGATAAATTATGGATCAAGAGAGTTCTATTGAAGGTTCTAAAAGTGGCATGCAATATTAAAAGAAACAGAAGCATGAAAACACACAATAGTTTTTGACATTTTGGCAAGGGTCCAATTTCTTGGAGTCAATGATTTCCTGAAGATGGCTGGTTAAGCTGATTAGCCGTGATAAGACATGTTGATCAAGATCATGCTTTTATGCTTGCTGTGACTTATTTTGCGATATTATTTTCAGTTACCTGTTGACTGGGATGTTATAGTTACGCTGTTTCCAGTGTGATCTATCTATAAATTCTTGGATGTACATGGACAACACTCCCAAGCTACTGGATGTGTACAAGTACTTGGAAATTAGGTCTGCCACTACTGCATAAATGAGGTAATTCTTACTTCTCAATTAATGCATTTTGTCTGAAATGGTTACATAAGTTTGAAAGAATAAAAAATCTGAGATACTACTGTCAGGCTTATTTTGAATTGTGTGATTGGAGTGTCACTTGAACTCTGTAAACGGGGCATAAAGTTAATGAAACACACATGGTTCTGTAGGATCAAATCTTTGGAGAAGGTGGAATTCATATAATTGATTTAAATAAGAATGATTCCAAAGCCATCATTTCTCTTGTCATTAATTGTAGTTGAAGTCCTGGGTTCTTTTTGGCTATTGGTAAACTCAGCTGAGCGGTGAAAGATTAATTTTGTTGACTCCCTTAGGTCAATAACATCTATGCCGCCATGATTCTAAGCAAAAAAAAAAAAAAGATCAAACCTTGGTCCAAGGTGCAAGGATTAATAGTAAGATTCTTGGACAATAGAACAACACACAGTTGTTACATTGTGTATTCCTTTCCAGGAATCGTCCTTTTCCTTCACAAAGGTTGTTAAGCAAACAAAGTACGGAAACATCATAATTGTGCTGAAGGAAGCAGTGCTCGAATACTTCTCATCTTTTTTGTCTCTGAGCTTTGTCACCAACCTCAGTGATGGAGAATACTCTGCATACTAATAACATTAGAATTAAATAGATCATCTTGAATTATTTATGTTTTTCTTTTTACTATTCATATAGGAGGTTAATATTTGTCGTGATACAATTTGAAATACAAGCACATGAGTTTTGTCATATCTTCTTGTGTTCAACTATTTACTATTGTTTATTATTTTTATTTTTATTGTTGTAGTTGTTGAAATATATGCTCAGTATTTTAATCGTTTGACCTCTTGGTGAACATTATGCCTTTTTTTTTATTTTTTTATTCATACATGCATCATGATGGTGGTTGTTGACAGAGAGTGGGGGCCTCTGAATGCGAGCTGGAACCAGTTCCCTCCCACTGGATTCTGTCGCTCTACAAAGTGGCAGATTGAAGCAAAGTCCAAAGCAAGGCATGACAGGGAGATGAGAAAGCAGAGAGGGGCCGAGGGGAGCAACTGAAGTGTCAAATCACGGATCAGCTACAACCACAGTGGCTACTGTTTTGGCTACCCCGTCTCCGCCATGGAGGAAGAGATGATGCAACGGCGATGGCAGACGAGACGCCCCCTGGGAACATCTCTTTATCTCGCCATGTTCGCCCATTATGAACTCATTTACTGCTCGTACTGCATCCAAACTATTTATCACCATGCTTTCTTTTACGGCATCTTCTTGGTTTCACATCGATCGCCACCGTGAATGATTGACTGGGTTTTGTGTCAGGTGAAATAATTGGCCATGCTTTTTCTCACCGACATTGGTGAGAAATAATCTTCGAGACTGGACCGGTAGATGGAGACCGTGGTGCGCATGCACGTTTGCGCCCTGTTCAAGAATGCAATCTGAAACATGCTGATGGGTGGATGCAGAAGAAGAAGAAGAAGAGCACAGTAGATTAAAGTTAAAAGAGGCCTCTCTGCAACGTGATGAATAATTGTCCGTGAGCCGGCTGTCTCGGCCGGCGGCTCTGCCACCAGTGTCTCCAGCTCAGGTACTCCTTCGCTTCTTCTGCTTGTAACAAGCATGGAGGTCTCAGTTACCCCCCATTAAAGTTTTTGTGTTGAGGGACATTCATTCTTGCTTAACCATCCACCTGCTACTGCAGGTCATTCATGGCAGCCATAGGCAAACTGTATCTGGGCTGATCAGATCCAGCTCTTATCCCCTTGGATTGACGACTTGGACCACATGAACATGAGAGTCATGTGTGCAATGAGTGCAGATACTGATGTAGCTACTGCAGGTCAAAGAGTTCCGGTTCAATAAAGAAATACCAATCATGGAGCCATGGAACCTGCATCGGCTGATTGAATTCGACACCTTCAGAAATGGTTTCTGCTCGAGCGAAAGGGGGGTTTCCAAGACTCATAATAGAGACAGGGACCAGTCCTTTTGAGACCCACTGCAAGTACTACTGTCTCACCAGCTGTTGCACTCTGGTAGTCGCAAGGTAGCAAGCAGTGGCTTCCTTCAGCCACCTCCTGACTTGCTCTTCCCGAGGCTTGTCGCCTTTCTGATAAAGACACAGGTCTGTCTTCTCTCTTTCTCTGTCTCATGCTCCTCTCTCTCTCCTCCTCCTCCTCCTCCTCCTCCTTATTATTATTATTATTATTGCATCAGTCATCACTTGCCAAACTATATCTTCTCACCTCATCAATGTGTGTTTGTGGATCTTTGTCTGCTGCCTGTCCTTGTCGTTAACTCCATGTGAGACGGCTCTTCTCAGCCAGTAGTTGTGTGTTTTACAGTGTGAGGAGGAGGAGGAGGAGGAGGAGGTTAAGGTAACTTCGCTTTCCAAGAAAAAGGAAGCAGATCTGTCACAGACCTCTCCCGAAGAGACAGATCCTCCTCTCTGTTCTTGCAGTAAACCTACCTCCAATAAACCTCTCCTAACCTCCTCATCCCACCGAACAACCCAAGACCAGCAGCCACTATAAAGTCCAATACCGAAGGAGATCGAGTGGAGGCAGAGCCATTTCCTTCTTCCTGACTCCTTTGTGTGGCTTCATGGATTCCCATCGATGGAATGAGCGGCAGCAGACGGACCGGCAACCTTGTGCAGGGCTCCCAAAACTCCACCTCCTGGATCAGCAGCAACCACCTGCCTCTGCTCTCAGTCTCTTTGCACCTGAGCCCTGCAGCGGCTTCCATAAGACCACCACCACCATCGCCACCCCTTCACTCTCTTCATTCCCAAGTAAGTGGTTTTTCATGTACATAGGAGCTGGTTTCTCTCATCCATTTCTCTATTTTTCGGGTGTTTTCGTTTACATTTTGGGTATGTAGGGATAGGTTATTTCACACTGGCACAGTGGCAGGAGCTGGAGTTGCAAGCTTTGATCTACAAGTATATGATAGCTGGGGTTTCTGTTCCTTTGGAACTTATTCTGCCCATCAAAAGGAGCCTTCTCAGCGCATCCCCATACTACCACCATCCTGAGCTCTACCAGCATCTCCAACCATCTTGTAACTACTACTGGCCCTTTCTCTGTGTTCTATTTATGCATTACTTATTTTGCTTGTCCTTGTCCTATGGTGAGCTTCTGAATTGCACTGTTACCTGAGTAGAGAATTTGCTCGATCTAGCATTGTTGTTCTCTGCTGCTTTCCAGCTTCTACCATGTTCTTGACTTGTTATGGCGTTCATGTTCATCTCCCATTTTTCTTCCTTCTTAAAGAAGACGTTAAATTTTTGACTTGTAACTTTTGTTCCTCCAGTCTCTCTGCTGCTTTCTCCCTTTGTGACTTGTAACTTTTGTTCCTCCATACTGAAATTTTAGGTTTTGACTTTCAAGTGCCTACATAATAGAAGGAGCAATACAGAGAAATGTAGTAATGTTGGTTCTTCTTGTTCTAGTCAGACTCTGGATTGTTGCCTGTCATATTTTCTGGTCTCTAAAGTAAGCACATCTTGTCACAGTCGAAAACAACCCATGAAGAACTAAGTCAGCTATTGTTTAACTGATTTGTTGAGAACTTTTTCTACATTTTTCACCTTTACTTTCTCTCTCTCATGATCACTTAAACTTCAATAGCTTGTTGCAAGTGGCTATCCTGTGGATTTTTGTTCATCACCATCACTTTTTAATGAAGTTTCAATCCACTATATGACCAGTTCCCAAACAAAGAAGCTAGATAGCTTAGACTGGTCACACAAATTCTGATGGTGAATTTACCATCATGTTCCTGAAAGTATTAAAAGATGTCATTGTTCTACTCTTTGTATCCCACAAACAAAAAAACAAAAAAAAAAAAGGCGCCCCAACAGCAGATGTGTTTGATCTATATGTATTTTATTTTTTTCCAGTGATGCAGGGAGTGTCCTGGGGGAGATGTTCTGTGGACCCTGAGCCTGGGAGATGCAGGAGAACAGATGGAAAGAAGTGGAGATGCTCAAGAGAAGTGGTGGTAGGTCAAAAGTACTGCGAGCGTCATGTGCATCGAGGCCGAAACCGTTCAAGAAAGCATGTGGAAATCCCCACACCGACTTCCCTCAATGGCTTGAAAACTGGCGTTTCCTCTCCTCCTCCTCCTCCTCCTCCTCCAGAATGTGCCCAACACAACCATTTCAATCTATCTGGATCTCGTGACATCCTTCCTCTTAATCAGAGGTACCATCTGCATCTTTCCGTTGAAAGTCGATAACAAATCGATAGATTATTTCTGTCTAAAGATCATCCTAGTTTATGACTTTTTTTGTTTTCGATTATATAAATCCACATCCATATGTTAGGATATTGAATTTATCATGTCGAATTATTTCCTATGCTAAGAATGGGGATCAAAGACGGACAAAATTGGCATGGACATGCATGCATATATTGTTTAAGAACTCAGTTACCTAATAGCATTTAGGTAACTAAATGATTTCAGGACAATGCAAAATTGTAGGTGGTTGCAGTGTGATTCTCCTTTCTATTTTGAACTCCTACGTCTGATGCTGCTCTACTTTGACTCCCACTGTTCCCTAACCCCTTCTGCATATTGTGCGTTTATTATAGACACCCAGACACAAGAACAGTAACAGTTGGAAGGAGCTTCCAGACCAACTGTTCAAACTTCTTCCTTAAGGAGCTGCAAGACAGCAAACCCGAAGGCTATGTGCTACAGAGGTTCTTTGATGAATGGCCGAGATCACAGCAAGAGTCGGACGACGGGCTTAACTACACCGGCCATCCAGCTTCGACTACCCATCTCTCTATGTCACTCCCCGGCAACCCATCCTCGGATTTCTCCCTGAAACTTTCCACAGGCAATAACGGTGAGAAGCAGAGACCCGAGGAGGGCAGTAGCAACGGCGGGGAGGACGGTCGGGTGGTCCGACCTAGCAACAACTGGTCGGGATGGGGCCACCATGGGGAGGAGGCATCCATGGGTGGCCCGCTGGCTGAAGCGCTGCGGTCTGCAGCCTCGACGCAGTCGCCGACCAGCGTCTTGCACAAGCCAAATGGGTCGGTATCCGAGACCAGTAGCATTAGCCCATGATAAACTAGTCTTAGGTGGTAGTGTTTGTTGAACCAATGACTATGAATTATTTTATTTGCCTTGAAAGCTAGCTGACATCAGACGAGTCTTTGTTCGCTGTAACATATATGGTATCCTCTCGAGAGTCGTGGTCTGCATGCAATTAAAGTTGATGTTAGTTTCTTTTTTCTGTCCGAGCGTTCTATTATAAGTCGTTTATGAAAGTTCG
>LVTN01002771.1:0-13945 GCA_001649415.1 Musa itinerans
TATATATATATATATATCACACACATACATACATATATATATTGTGTTGTCAATGGATTTGTATAATGATAATAGAATCGTGATGAGATCATGATATGATATTGATTCATCTTTAAATACAGACCCTAAATAATCCTCATTATAGGTTACTCAAGAGGGACGCAATGAGAATCGAATTGTGATGAGATCACGATAATGAGATCGATTCACCTTTAAATATAGACCCTAAATAATTCTCATTATAGGTTACTCAAGAGGGACGCAATGAGAATCGAATTGTGATGAGATCACGATAATGAGATCGATTCACCTTTAAATATAGACCCTAAATAATTCTCATTATAGGTTACTCAAGAGGGACGCAATGAGAATCGAATTGTGATGAGATCACGATAATGAGATCGATTCACCTTTAAATATAGACCCTAAATAATTCTCATTATAGGTTACTCAAGAGGGATATCGAGATAACCAAACAGACTGGTATACTATACATCCGTGCATATGATGGAGGTAGCTGGTCTCATAGTTGCTCATGTGGGGACACTAGGGCTAAAATGCAAGTCCTCATTGGAGAATGAGTTCACTGATTGATTCACTCATGGAATGTTGGATGGTTTATGATACCTCATTGTTAGACAACAATTCCGTTGTCCTAGTGGTGTACTTGGTCCTTAGACTTGAGACACCAATGATGTCTTGTATGAGTACTTTATTCTTTGATACCAAACTTATTGGCCTGGAAGTTTCATATCTAGCACAACCAATCATCGGGAGTGACAGCCAATTTTACGAGGACTATTGAGTGTCGATAGAGGATCATTCACTCTCGGTGTCATAAAAGGAATATCCCATGTATTCTTGCTTAGACAAATCCCTAGCTAGAGTCACTCTGATTAAGAGAGAAAAAGTTCTCCGGGAGAATCCGATTAGAGCGAGACTTGAGTAGAAACTATATGGGCCTAATAGTACCATGTCTGGTATACGGTGTCCGGGGTATCAGATGTTAGGATTGAGTCGGTACTAAGAGGGGGGGTTGAATTAGTGCAACGGATAAAAACGTTGGTTTTAAAAATCTTGTTCGATAAAATCGTTTCGATAAAGTGAGTTTAACTTGAAAGCATGTAGCAAGTAAGGCAGTTTATAATTAAAATGAAAAGCTTAAAGTAATTGCAAACCAGATTTTTGTAGTGGTTTGGTCATCGTGACCTACATCCACTCCCGATTCCTCTTCCGTCGAGGCCATCGGCTTCTACTAGCAGTCTTCCTTCAATAGGCGAAGACCAACTACCTTCTTACAACTCTATTCTCATTTTGACAGGCTTAGGAGAGAACCTTTATAAGTTTCACACCTCTCTTAGAATGAATTCTAAACTCTAAGAGGTGGAGGGGAACACTAAACACTTTTCAAGCTTTTTCAACTCTTTTTCGTCAAGTATTCTTTCCTCCTTTCAACTCAATTCTTGCAGCTTCATACAGAAATAGCTGGGGTATTTATAGACCTCAAATGGCTTCAAAATTGGAGCCATAAAAGGTTTTATCCCGGGTTTCCTGGGTCCTAGCAGTACCATCGCCTGTGCTGGGCAGTACCACCGCTTGTAGCACTGACACTAGGCGGTACCACCACTTGGGAGACAATGTCTAGGCGATACCACTGCCCAGATTGGCGGTACGACTACCTGACACTATCTCAGAGACTGAGTCTGGGCGGTACCACCATCTAACATAGTCTCGAAGATTGTACCACCGATGGTTCCACTAGTTTGGGTCACTATTTAGGCCTTTCACTTGGTCCAACACAGCCTAAACTTGGGCTCAATTGGACCCTAATTGAGTTGGCCCAATTCCAACCCAATTCTAACTCAATTATGCCTAAAACCTACTTTGATCTAGATAATTACTACAAAGCTAAATTAAATATTATCTGATATGTCATTAGTTCATCGACGCCTCGTCCGATTCTTCGGTGCATCGTCCTCTCTTGTGGCCTATTGCCCAATCGGCATGTTGACCTTCGCAACTCCGATTTCCTTGGCGCAATTTCTACTCTTCTTAGCCCGATGCCCAAACCCATGGCCTTCGCCTTCTATCGATACATTGACCGATCATTCGGCTCGACATCCAATCTTCTGACATGTTCCACTCCGGCCCAACATGATTCTTCCTGCTTTAATTGTCTCTCCCTAATCAATGCTTCTTGCATCACTCAAAACACAGATCAAATCATAAACACATCAATTGATTTCATCATCAAAATCCAAGATTCAACATTAGATAGATGAGTGATTATAGATATATAATAATTGAGAATAGATATGTCCAATAAATTGGATTCTACTGTATCGTCTACGGGCTACGGTGTAGTGGCTTAGTATATTCATAATCGATGAGTTGAGCAAATTATTATTAAGATAATAATTCACTAAGCTAGGAGTTCTGATAGGTATGATTCACGGCCAGCTCGATATTGGGCCTAGAGGGTCATACACATATGGTAGGCATTGCAACGAGTAGAGGTTCAGATGTGAGATATCTATCGGAGCCCCTATCTTATTGGATATCCAATAAGCCTCTGAATTATTGGATCATATAGATGAGATCTAATAAGAGTCAATGAGAGATTATTAGATAGAGATCCATTAATATAAAAGGCTTAGGTAGTTGGATGAAGATCCAATACCCAATAGGGCAGGATCCATTAGAGTTAAGTAGATATGAGACCTCTATAAATAAGAGGGAACTAAATACCCATAGGCCAGAGGCTTCTTGGTTGCCACCTCCTATTCTCCTATCCCCTTCTCCTTAGATAGCAAGTGTGGAGATTTGGGCAGTGATTCGAGGAGCATCGTTGCAGCCTTACTATGTGGATCACCGCTAGAGAGGAGGACGCTTGACCTCCTTCATCATCTCCCACAGATCTGCAGGGATTCAAGGATATACAATCTCCCTAGGGTATACAACTATCTCATACGTGGGTTTAAGTTTTATGGGTTTTGCGCACCAATCTTCGCACGATGACAAACTCATTTTTGGGAAATTTGGGGAGTTTTGTTTTTTGTTCTTCTACTACACATGTGATGTCGCTCCTAGATTAACCTATAGTGGTATCAGAGCCAGGTTGTTCGTACGATAGATTGGTTTTAAACTACATGTATTGTGTTTTAGAAAGGCTTTGGACATCAAAATCATTGATGCAAAAGCGAGAAAGGATAGCAACTGTTGCTATCCTTATTGCCCTCACAAATGGCAGCCTTGGCCGCCATCTACGTGTAGGCAGGCCGCCTATAGCGGCGGTCGCAATGCCGGCCACATGCATGCAGGCCGTCTGCAGCGGTGGCCGCAAGGCTAATCGCTTGTAGGCAGAGCCGCATACGCGCAAGCGTTGTGCTTGCAGCGTAAGCGGTGGCATGTATAGGCATAGTGCTTGCAGGGGCGATCGTCGCCTATAGTGACGCCTGCAAAGGGCGGCGCTCACCCGAGGGCAAAGGGGGCGCCCCTTCAATGTGGCGGTGTCACCCCTAGGCACGCCGCTCACAGGCAAAGGTGCACCCCTCCGTTGCGGTAGCACCACTCACAGGCACGCCTCCTGCTTGTCACAGACAAACTTCTAAACAGGATGTTTGATGTAATGCTTATGTATGTCTATGTCTTTTGGTATGTTCATGCTTTGCACAGCATGTAGAGGGACGACCGAAGGCTTAATAGTCTCATTTTAGTCGGGTTTGGTGGCCACTTTAGGCTTGTAAATAAAAGTTGTGTCATGTGGACACTTGTGAGAGATATTCGATCTATAGTTGACCATTTTGACCCTTTGTTGTGCAATCGTTCAGAGCTTGTAAAGTCTATTTGTTATTTGCATTGGCTATGAAGTGTTTTCTGGAATGTTTGCTTGTGGATCCCCAGTAAGGCATTTTCTCTAACCTGTTTTCTCTTTTATAGATCTTAAGGGACCATGGGAGGTTTCGGTGAGGTTGACCTTTGTGGACGGACACGTAAGGGTACCGCACAACTTAGGCAAAACTAGCTAAGTCCATGACAAATGGTATTAGAGTGGGACAAGCACTCGTAGAAACACTTGGCATGCAAACATGGGGGACCTAGCGGGGCTGCATTGGGGGCAGCTAGCATGCGCGACCATTTTGGGGAAAACGGGCATGGAGATGTAGGGAAATGGAGTCGCTCAGAGGAGCAGACATCTGAGATTGGCATTCAGAGGAATGGACAACCCTTCGCGCGAGAGGCACCATGAGGACAAGCAAGCTAGGAAGAATGTGAAGCGCACAAAGGTTGGGATGGCTAAGTTTGAGCTATGGCTCAACGTTGGCAACTATACTTGATTGTACTCAAGGCAAGTGAGGCGCTTGGTAAAGGATGTGACCATGCAAGGTGGAATGAGTTGTTCAGCGACCGAAAGAGATATGCCAAGCTCACAAAGGTGAGGGGAATTGCTAACTCAAAGAATTCGGTACTCATGCAAGGTGCTTGTATGTGAACAATGGAATGTTCGTGGCCATCCCAAGGCAGCCGAAACTCGGCACCATTGAGCATTGAAACTTTCTCTTCGGTATATGAAGGATACATCCGTAGGAGGCTAAAGTGTCTAGCAAGTTCAGCATATTGCTAGACCTTGAGGGGTGCAACGGGGACGGTATTGACATGGAGTCGCAATCTAGCAAGTACGTTTGCGGGAGGCAGAATAATGCACAATTTGTTCAACAAAGCGTAGTAGTCCAAGGGGATGGTGGACTCCAAAACATTCAAAGAGAAGGAAGCAAAAAGAGAAGTTGCTCCAACAGGATAGATATCCAGGAGGGATAAGTCCCGGCTCTTCAGAGGGAGAACCAATTGCAACAGATCACATATATTGAGGAGTACCTCAAAAACCAACTTCACAAAGCTCAATGGACCGAACAAGAGGCGAGGAGTCATCGCATGATCTCGCTTGAGATAATGCATCGAGGGGATGCATTGCGAGATCAAGTGGGAGAGTGATCTAAGGCAACACAAATGAAAGCACACTTGGAGTCGATATAGAGATCGGACTCAATAAATGGCTGACCCGTGGAATGGTGGGCGCAAGGGCCACCTTCAACTCAATGCAAAATGAGGAACGGAGCAACTTGGGTGTAACTTGGTGAAGTACCCAAGCCGCATGAAGGGAGCTGGCATAGAAGATGGAACATGGAGCGGAGGCACAAAGCTTTCCTTGGACATAGGTCAAGGTCATGAACTCTTGAAGAGGCAAGAGCGGGATCATGTCGTTCCATGGGTCCCTCGTTCTAATGGAGTTGGCTCATCTTGCATGGTGCCAAAGATGAAGGGAGTTTCGAGGCATATGTACCTTACCTTAGAGAAGCATTTGACGGAGGAACTGAGGTGACTCAACTTGCGGAGGCAAAGTTGGGTTCAGAAGACCTTGGCACAGGGCAAGAGGACACGGAGGTGGGTACTCTTGTAGAATATGCCACAATGTTGCTATTCAAGTTGCCATGAAGGGAGTGGTGCGCAACGGAGATTGTGCTGGTAGGGGCAGAGGCCCAAGATCCAGACAATAGTGCACCAATTTCAGTAAAGTCGGTGGACTTTGGAAGCTACTAGGTGACAGACTATCCTAGAGCGGTGCTTTGTCTAGGTGTGACCCGAGAGCGGGTAGACAAAGGTCGATTGCCAAAGGAGTGAACACAATCGAAAGTGGAAAAGGCCTTGTAATGTGTTGGCAGAGGCCACATATGAAGGGATCACAATTCGAGTTCACCCCACAATGATTAGAATGCAATGGAGATGTCACCAGGAGGCGACATGGTGCAGCGGATCGTGGTGGAATAGTTTATGGCAATGTGATACACACGAATCTAATCCCGTGAAGGACTATATCATACGGAGGTATGATCGGGAGCTATTGGGAGCTCTACTTCGATGAACAACACGACGGTAAGAAAGGCTATGGATTCAAGGAATGAATGTCATGGTATCACAGAGGCAAGTCTTTCGTACATGCATCGAATATTGTATCGGATGAAAGCCTTAGTCATCAGCATATGGGGGTTGTGTGCCACCAAGGGAAAGTTTGAATGCAAGTACCAATGAGTCCCATGGGAGGGACTTGATCATGCAGTGGTATGATTAAAGCGGTTGGAGAGTTGGACTGCTCCAGAGCTTATATTCGCTTAAGGGAGCTCGGCAAAGTCAAAGGACAAGGTCGAGTAAGCGAACGTTGCTACCAAGGAAGCTAAGGAGAACAAAATCGGTACAAACCCTACAACATGATAGCAGAGGCCATGCATTGGAGTTATAGTTTGTCTTTCCATCGACTAAGGGGAATTGCTTGAAAACACAAAGGTGTTGAAGCAAGGGGTCGAAAGGGGTGAGGAAGCGGCGATGAGTCCGGAGGGACTTAGCTACCCAAAACAAAGCATTAGTTAGAATGGAGGTGGACTTGAAGGAGTGCCACAGAAGCAGATCTACCGATCATGAAGAAAAGGGATACAAATGTGAAGTGATGGATAGTAGGGCCATGGGCATAGCAGCGCCATGGTACCGCAGAGGCGAGACTTCCTTGAAGTCATCGATCCCTTATTCTCAAGGAGGGAGGATGCTTGGTCCTGAAAGGGGCCAAGGAGGTGGAGTATGTAGAGGCAGACTCTAAGTACCGAGATAAGGTTGAAGGGCAGAGGCTAGAGAACTTCGTAAGATCGGTGTCAACGAGCTTCTCATCAAGATAGCCAAAAGTGAAGGACTTTGGGTCATGCACGTGTGCACGACTAAGGAACAAAGCAGGCAATACGCGGTGCTATACCTTTGCTACTTAGTGGAGTAGGTGGCAGAGTTGATGGAGAAGACGGTACAATCCTAGAGGCGACCAAAACTACTAGAGACTTACTCCAAGTTGGGGTGAAAACTTCCTGCATTTCAGAAGTTCGATGGCATTGAGAAGGTGAATCATAGTAACTAACTCAACGCAAGGAGTGCAAACACTTCAAGTGCTTCAGAAGTGTGAGCAAAGAGTAGGCGAAGGCTAGTAACCAGCTCGATGCATGAAGTACAACCCTCGAGGAGGCGGGCGAAGTCAAGTAACCTTTGCCTTCTCAACTCTTAAGAGAATGGGCGAAACTAAGTACCCCAATTCTTTTAACTATCCAGTAGAGGAGCTCTGCATATGTTCAAAGACCCTTCGAAGAAAATAGAAGACAATAGTTGTCAAATCCTTACTAATAGTGATTAGTGCTACTGAGAGTAGATTGTCCTTTTTATTTCCCAACGAAATGCCAATCGAAAGCGAAAGTGATGCGAACCTACTTGGAAGGGACAACTAAGTGAAAGAAGAGTCGGTGGATAAATTTTATGGAGGAAGGACCCAAAAACTTCAAAACATTTGCGAGGTGATGCTCGTCAAAGCTCCAACAAGCATCCACCTTGTTCAAGACGCATGAGTCATTTGAGAGACTAGCGCAAAGTAAGGATAGTCTTTTCCTTCATCTGAAGGATCCGCAGGGACCAACAAGGATCAACACAACTCAGCCAACCCCACACAAATCCTTACTAATAGTGATTAGTGCTACTGAGAGTAGATTATCCTTTTTATTTCCCAACGAAATGCCAATCGAAAGCGAAAGTGATGCGAACCTACTTAGAAGGGACAACTAAGTGAAAGCAGAGTCGGTGGATAAATTTTATGGAGGAAGGACCCAAAAACTTCAAAACATTTGCGAGGTGATGCTCGTCAAAGCTCCAACAAGCATCCACCTTGTTCAAGAAGCATGAGTCATTTGAGAGACTGGCGCAAAGTAAGGATAGTCTTTTCCTTCATCTGAAAGATCTGCAGGGACCAACAAGGATCAACACAACTCAGCCAACCCCACACTAGAGTCAAAGTCATTGGCGAGTTGAAGTAGCATGGCGGATCAAAAGTTTGACTACTCAACAACAGCATTGGAGAGCAACTGGGAGCCAAGAGGTGCATTGCAGTTGGAGCAGAAGATTGAAGACTCAGCAAAGGCGAGGAGTTGCAGTGTCAGCAAAGGCTTCGACGATGACATCGAAGGAATGAGTGGGGGAGAATGTCACAGACAAACTTCTAAATAGGATATTTGATATAATGCTTATATATGTTCGTGTCTTTTGGTATGTTCATGCTTTAAACAACATGTAGAGGGACGGTCGAAGGCTTAATAATCTTATTTTAGTCGGGTTTGGTGGCCGCTTTAGGCTTGTAAATAAAGGTTGTGTCATGTGGGCACTTGTGAGAGATATTCGGTCTGTAGTTGACCATTTTGACTCTTTGTTGTGTAATTGTTCAGAGCTTGTAAAGTCTATTTGTTATTTGCATTGGCTATGAAGTGTTTTTTGGAATGTTTGCTTGTGGATCCCGAGTGAGGCGTTTTCTCTAACTCGTTTTCTATTTTGTAGGTCCTAAGGGACCATAGGAGGTTTCGGGGAGGCTGACCTTTGCGGACGGACACGCAAGAGTGTCGCACGACTTAGGCAAAACTAACTAAGTCTGCGACACGCTGGCAGGGGCGCACCCACCCGTAGAGGGTTACCGCCACCGGTAGGGTGGTGGCGGCTGTAGTAAACGGGGGGGATTAGGGCAGTTTGGGGGCAAAGGATAATTTTGCCCCTCGAAATATAAGAAATTCTAAGTTTTATCATTTTATTCAAACTATCAAAATACCCCTCATAATTTAGAAAATTTCTTGCATATCCCTAAACTCAAAAAAATATTAGTTAATTAAAAGATTTAATTAACTATTATTATTGTCTAGTAGTCCTACATAATGGTATTTACATGTGATATATGATATAGATGAATGATCATGGACTATGTGATGTGTGTACTTATGATTATTATTATTATTGAGGCCAACGAGCCATCACTTTATTTCTCATTTATTGTCAGGCATGTGTGCCCATGATTAAGTTATAATTACACGAGTAGGTACAACAAGAGCATGAAAGCGATAACGAGGCCCACGAAGCTGAGACGTACGATCGCGATACATGTAGATGCGTCGAGATGTCAACGGAATCGATGAGAACGAGATGGATGATCACGAGGCATGGAGATACACCGTTGCATACATAGATCTTGATATGAGTGATTAGGCCCACTAGCTCAGGCCTGATCACATTAGGTTGTGGTCCATGATCATCTGGTATGATTGCTCATGTGATGTGTGATTGCTTATACACTTACTAGATATCTATATATATTTGCATATGATGTAGATATATATTAAATATAAATATGTGTGACATATCATATTAGGAGACCAAATCAAAATCTTATCTCTTGATAATATTAAGTCAGTAAACGTGAGGCAATTAGATTGACTCACGTGGCCTTCCATCGTTATAGGTAGGGACCAATTCTCGACGTAGGTTGAGTTGGTCAAGCCCCTCGAGGCTCACCTATATTGTGATTTGCTATCTTGCCAACGATATAAATATGTCATTGGTGACCTGAGGATATGGTATGCTTAGTCGAGTCCCTCGAGGGTATATCATCAAATCAAACTCATCTTATAACGATAGTGTTAACTTAACCAAACATCATGGTTAGTCGAGTCCCTCGAGACCATGGTGGTTCGGAGGTAGAACAAGACGGGAATCACAAAGAGTTGTGATCGGCAATAGTTGTCTACCTTTATGGGTTTAACGTGATTAGTCGAGTCCCTCGAGATTATGTTAAGACACCAATTAGATCCCGATCCCCACTAGAGATCCATCGAGGGTCTCCGATTCACATACTGGTGGGAGTTATATGTTTCGCAAGAAAATAGTGGGAGTAGATTAAGATAGAAGTCCATATCTTATTTGTTTATTTTTCTGTAAAATTTGCATGTTATTTATTTCTATTGCATCTTTATTTTCAGAAAATGTCGCTTTCAAATCCCTTATGTGACATACTTGATGTCAATCACCTCATTGGTTCGAATTATATGGATTGGCTTCGTAACTTGAGAATTATTCTCACGGTGGAGAAAATCGCGTACATCCTTGATACAGTGATGCCTACGCTCGAGGAAGGGGCAAGCGAGGATGAGATCGCTCACTACGTGAATTACATAGATGACTCCACTCTTGCTCAGTGTTACATGTTGGGCTCCATGACTCCTAAGTTACAGAGACAACATGAAAAGATGGATGCCAGATCCATTCTCCTATATGTCTGTAAACTGTTTGAAGAATAAGGAATGACTCAACGATATGAGATATCCAAGAGCCTCTTCCGCGCTAGGATGACTAAGGGGATACTAACACCCGTTCAGAATCATGTCCTAAAGATGATTGAGTGGATAGAGAAACTTATAGGTCTAGGAATGGTCCTAGAGGATAACCTATGTGTGGATCTTGTGCTTAAGTCCATACTAAATTCCTTTTCACAGTTCATATTAAATTTTAATATGAACAAGCTCGAGGTGACTCTCCCTGAGCTCCTCAATATGATGAGAGAGGCAGAGAGCACTATCAAGAAAGAGAAGCCAATTCTTTATACTAGTGAGACCAGAAAGAAATGGAAGGTAGAAAAGTCCCTTAAAAAGGGCAAGAGCAAGGGCAGACTAGGTAAAGTAAAGGTTGCTAAGAAGGACCCGATAAAGGATAAAGGCCAATACTTCCACTGTGGAAAAGATGAGCATTGGAAGAGGAACTGCAAAGAGTAACTTGAAGAAAGGGTGAAACATAAGCTTGGAGAAACTTCAAATACATTCATGATCACTCTCTATTTGTTAGACTCTTATGATAACACATGAGTATTGGATACTGGTAGTGCTTATCATATTTGTAATTCGTTGCAGGTACTAGCAAGACAGAGGAAATTGGTGAGATGTGAGATAGACCTCAAGATAAGCAATGGAGCAAAAGTTGCTATAGTAGCTATTGGTGAGGTCACCCTACATATGCCTGGTAGAGCTATTATTGCATTGGATGCATGCTATTTTGTTCCTTCTATTATCAAAAACATTATTCTTATTTCATGTTTGACAGTTATTGAATATAAATTAGTTTTTGAGAATAATAGTTGTTCAATATTATTAGATGATAAGATCATCACGAGAGGAACATTATATAATGGTTTGTTTATACTAGACATTGCTCCACATATCATGAATGTATGTGTGTCTAAGAGGAAACGAGATGAGATGAACAGTGCATACTTGTGACATTATTGACTAAGTCACATCCATGAGGGAAGGATTCAAAAGTTGCTAAAGGATGGATATCAAGATCCATTCGACTATGAGTCATATGCAACTTGCGAGCCTTACTTTCATGGAAAACTGACCAACTTTCCTTTTAGTAGAATTAGAGAGAGAGCTACTGAGTTGTTGGAATTCATACATAGTGATATATGTGGACCCATGTCAACTCATGTCATAGGTGGTTACTCCTACTTTATTACTTTTACTGATGATTTCTTAAGGCATAAACATGTGTACTTGATGAAGTGCAAGTCCGATTCTTTTAAGAAATTCAGAGAGTATAAGAATGAAGTGGAGAACTAGACTGGAAAGAGTATCAAGACTATTCGATTAGATCAAAGAGGTGAGTACTTGAGTATAGAGTTCACCCAATTCCTCAAGGACCATAGGATTCTATCCCAATGGACACCTCCTTATACACCTCAACATAATAGTGTCTCTAAAAGAGGAATCGTACACTGTTTGACATGGTGCAATCCATGATGAGCTTCGTCGACCTACCCATCTCATTTTGGGGATGCGTCCTAGAGACCACAACTTACCTTATGAATAAAGTTCCAACTAAGTCGGTAGTATCTACACCATATGAGATATGGAAAGAGAAGAAGCCTGATCTTGACGTTGTTAAGATTTGGGGCTGCCCTGCCCACGTTAAAAGATATAACCCCGATAAGTTGGAATCTAGGATGGAGCGGTGTAAATTTGTGGGATACTCCAAGGAAACTTATGGGTATTATTTCTATCACGTTGAGGACCAAAAGATCTTTGTAGCCAAGAGAGCGATGTTCCTTGAGAATGAATATATTCTTGATGGAAACAATGAGAGCATGATAGAGTTGAGTAAGGTTAGGGAATCTAGCTCAAGCACCACTCCACAGCCTGAGTTTATTCAGGTACCTAGCACACAAGTTCTAACTTTATGTAAGTCTGATAGAATATCTCATCCTCGTAAGAGATATGTGGGACATATTATAGGAGATGATATTAAAGATATTGATCATCAAACCTATGAGAAGGCTATTATAAGTATAGACTTCGGTAAATGATAATAAGCCATAAATTCTTAGATGGATTCCATGTACTCCAACAAGGTTTGGAACTTAGTTGATGCACCCAAGGGTATTGTACCCATCAATTGCAAGTGAATCTTCAAGAAAAAGATCAAAGTAGATGGAAAGGTAGAGACACATAAAGCAAGGCTAGTGGCTAAGGGGTATCATCGAAGGCAAGGTGTTGACTATGATAAAACCTTCTCACCCGTAGCCATACTAAAATTAATCTGAACACTATTGTCTATTGCAGCACATCATGATTATGAGATATTGCAAATAGCCGTGAAAACCACGTTCTTCAACGATAACTTCGATGAGGAGGTGTATCTGATATAGCTTGAGGGATTCATGTCTAAGGATAGTTTAGACAAGGTGTGCAGGTTGCTTAAGTCCATCTATGGACTAAAGCAAGCTTCTTGAAATTGGAACGTAAGATTATGAGACGATCATATCTTATGACTTTGTTAAGAACGAAGATGAGTCTTATGTGTATAGGAAGGTAAGTGGGAGTGCTATCACCTTCTTGGTGTTGGTGTTATATGTGGATGACATCATGATCATTGGGAATGATATAGGAAACCTATGTACAATAAAGACTTGGTTATCTAGACATTTTTCCATAAAGGACTTAGGGGAAGCATCCTATATCTTGGGATTTGGATCTATAGAGATAGATCTAAGAGGATGCTTGGCTTATCCTAGTCCAAGTACATAGACACCATTATCAAAAGGTTTGGCATGAAAAATTCTAAGAGGTCTTATACCGATAAGATATGGGATATTGTTTTCTGGGAGTATGTCCCCAAAAACTCTTAAAGAAATGGTAAACATGGATAGGATACCCTATACCTCAACGATAGGGTCTATCATGTATGCCGTGTTATATATGAGGCCTGATATAGCACATGCTCCGAGTGTCACAAGCAAATATCAGGCAGATCCAAGCTTGGAGCACTGGAAAGCAATAAAGTATATCCTTAAGTGCTTGAGGACTAAGGATCTTTTATTAGTATATGGAGGTAGTAGCCTCAGGGTTGAAGGCTACACGGACTCGAGATTCCAGTCTGATATTGATGATAGCAAGCCTAATTCGAGGTATGTGTTCACCCTGAATGGAGGAACAATATGCTGGAAGAGTTTTAAGCAAGATACTACTATTGACTCGACCATAAAGGCAGAGTACATTACTGCAGCAAAGGTTACAAAGGAGAAAATCTGGACGAAGAAGTTCATCATAGATAGAGGAGTCGTGTTGGGAAGCGAGGAGTCGATTCTTATATATTGTGAAAACAACGAGGCAATTGCTAATGCAAGGGAACCCAGGTCTTCTCAGAAGTGCTCTGAGAAGATTCCAACCTGTTAGAGAGATCATGGCCCAAGGAGATGTAGTGGTGGAAATAGTTTCATCCGAAGATAACATCACAGATCCACTAACAAAACCGTTGTCTCAGATTATTTTTTAGCATACAAGAGTCTGATAAAGATCAGACACATTGATTATCGACTTAAGGTCAAGTAGGAGAGTGCTATTCATAAGTGCCCTTCAAGCCAATCACGTGAGTGATGGCATGTGTGACACGACACGCATTCTCATTGTTTATTATATTTGATATTTTATTACTTTATTTTGCTTATTGCATGAATATATATATATATATATATATATATATATATATATATATGTATATGTAT
>LVTN01002773.1:4261-19190 GCA_001649415.1 Musa itinerans
AAGTTTGCTAGATGTGCAAGTTAGCATATATTGCTTCTTGAAATAGGCAAGATAGTGATGTTCCAGATAGCAAGATTTTTCTTCTCTTTTGAGAAGTGTCATTTTTGCTTCCTTTGCAAAGTGCAAGCTAGTAATATTTTATTTTACAACATTCAAGCTAGCAATTTGGCAAGTGTTACTTCTCTTTGAAGTATGAAGGCTAGCAAGTTTTTAAAAAATTAATGCAAGATAACAAGCAAGCAAGTTACAATGTTTTACATGAAGCAAGCTACATAAAGTTTGTTTGCATCTTCTCTTTAAATGTGCGAGCAAGTTTTTGCATCTTCTTGACTTGTGCAAGCTAGCTAGCAAGCTAGCTATCTACCCCTTTGTCATTGTCAAAAAGAAGGGAAGAATACAATTTTTCATATCTTTTTCCCTTTATAACAATTTCCAAATCATGACAAAGGTAAATAACAAAGATGAAAAATCAAGTTGTGAATGTCAAAATATTTTTTTTCATCATGAATATTTCATCATTGCATGCGTCATTATCATAAGTTGATGATTTTACATTTTGAAATTATGCATGATGAGTTGAAGTGATATTGGTTTAAATGTATGAATCAACAATCTTTTTGTCAAATGAATCATGATTTTTTTGAATTCTTGAATTATAACTTGAGTTTTCTTTTTGAATCAAGATTGTTTCTTAACATGCTTTCTATTTACAAAAAGAAGAAACTTGTCAAAAATGATATATGATCTTTTAACATTCATTTTTGTTGTTTACCTTTGTCATGATTTTGGAAATTGATGTAAAGGGAAAAGAATTACAACATTGTATTCTTCCCTTCTATTTGACAATGACAAAGGGGGACCAAAACTTACTAGAAAACAAAATTGATAGCTTGCACTTCTCAAAAAAGAGAAGAAAGAACTTGCAATCTTGAACATAAACAAGAATTACTAGCTTGCAATCTCAAGAGAAGCAAAAGTGCTATCTTGCTTACCTCAAGAAGCAGAAATGTTAACTTACATAGCTAGCAAAATTTATAAACTTGCAAAACTCAGAAAATCTACTAGCCTACATATATGATGTAACACTTACTAAATTTGCTAGCTTACAAATTGCAATAATTATAAAACTTGATATTATGATTATTATGCAATGACTTGAAATTGTTTGTCTAAAATACTTGATAATTGAACTTCTCCTTTTTGTTGATGACAAAGGGGGAGAAGTATGTTGATGTTATGCATGATTTTATCATGACATGTTGCTTGGATTTTTGAATCCAAGAGTACTATCAATATGCCATATTGATAGGGGGAGTTTGTTTAACTCCAGGAGTTAAGGTTAACTCCGTTATCAATTGGTAGTCATCATCAAAAAGGGGGAGATTGTTGAATCTCGAATTTTGATGATGAAACCAATTGATAAGCGTTTATGATTTAATCTATGTTTTGAGTGATGCAGGATGCTTCGATCAGGATGAGACAATTAAAGCAGGAAGAATCATGTTAGGCCGGTGGAACATGTTAGAAGATTGGACGTCGAGCTGGAGGATCGGTCGACGTATCGACAGAAGGCTTTGGGCCATAGATTCGGGCATCAGGCCAAGAAGAGTGGAAATTGCACTAAGAAAATCGGAGTTTCGGAGGTCAACTAGCCGATTAGCCAATAGGCCACAAGAGAGGACGATGCGCCGAAGAATCGGACGAAGCGTCGATGACCCAATAACATGCCGGACAACATGGTTCAAAGCTTTGTAATAATTGTTTAGATTGAAGTAAGTTTTATGTGTGCAGGATTAACTACAATAGCAAGGCAAAAAGCAAAATGAAGTCCTGAAGTCAAGAACGCGATTTTGTTGGGAGTTCGAGAGTTCGTCGGAAGTCCAAACGTTCATCGAAAGTTCTACCAGAATTGACCGAGAAGTCTAGGAGCTTGCCAAAGAAGCTCATCAAAACTTGCCAATAAGATCGTCGTGAAGTTTAGGAGCTTGTTGGGAGTCCACTGGAACATTGTCGAGAGATCGTCGGAAGTTCGCCGGAAGAAACCTAGACTTACGGACTTGTTTAGCTTAGTAAATATCTTAGAATTTATAGTTAGCATATAATTGGGATTAGAATTAGGCCAACCTAATTAGGAGACAGTTGGGCCCAAGTTTGGGCTGTGTTGGGCCAAGACAAAGGCCCAAACAGTGACCGAACATGTGAAATCGTCGTGACACAATCTCTAAGACTATGTCAGGCGGTGGTACTGCCAGTCTGAGCGGTAGTACCACCTAGACATAGTATTCAAGGTGGTGGTACCGCCTAGTGTCAGGCTGTAGGCGGTGGTACCGCCCAGTGCAGGCGATGGTACCGCCCATACCTTGAAATTTCAGGGATTGGAATTTTGGCTCCAAGTTTTGAAGCCATTTGGGGTCTATAAATACCCTAGCTATTCTTTGATGGAGTGGTAAGAAAAGTGAACAAAAATCTTATGTTTCTAGAGTTGAAAACCCTTGTAAAGTATAAAGTCCCTCATCCTAAAGTTAGAGACCATTCTAAGGGAGAGTGTGAGGGAAGCTTTGTAAAAAGGGGGTGTAATGGTTCTCTCCTGAGCCTGCAAAAGGAGAATAGAGTTATAAGGAAGTTGATCTTTACCTATTAAAGGAAGATTATTAGTGGATGTCAGTGCCCTCGACGGAAGAGGAATCGGGAGTGGATGTAGGTCGCGACGACCGAACCACTATAAAACTCGGTTTGTATTTACTTTAAGCTATTTGCTTTCATTACAAACTGCCTTCCTTATTTTACCTTCTCATTACACTCTTATGTATGCTTTCAAGTTAAACTCACATTTCTAATATCGATTTTCATCGAAAGTACGAAAGATTTTTAAAACTGGTATTTTTATCCGCTGCACTAATTCACCTCCTTCTCGTTCCTAACACCTCCTTCTCTTGAGGCCTATCTGTTCTCTCTCATCACTAAAATTTGGTTGGACTCAATGGTTATCCAATTCTGAATTCTGTAAACAAAACGCGTAATTTGTCATCCATGCGTGATTCAAGCCGTGATTTAATCCGAGATTCCAATGCTTCAAATTTAGCATCAATTAGATCTTGAGAAGCCATACCATATGCTTGTAGATCAGAGATGTCCCTATCTTTTTTTTATTGATGGGTTAATGGCATGGGGTGGTGGAAGGTTTGGAAAAATTGAGAATCACGGAAAGGTACTGCAGTAGGTTTTTACGTCTAAAGTGTAGCAGTTTGGACGTAAAAGGTCAGTGGTTTATATTAAGAATTTTTTGATGAAACCAAAGAGAAATATGCTATTAGAAAGTGTCAAAGCTGTCATAAAAATTTTGTAGATATTTGGACAGAAAAAATGTAGTAGCAAGATCAAACAAACTATGTTATGCGACTAGAATTCTACAGTGCATCTTTCGTCGTAGAGATAAAAACTTTACGATGAAAAGTTTATGTAGCAATATATGAACAATTGTTTTGGATTTTTGAATAAGGATAACTAAATTGCAGCAGTAGTAAGGTAGGAAACCAGAACCTATTGCAATTCACAGGGAGTTCAAAGGATGATCCGCGGTGGTGGAGATGATGGTGGAATTCTCCGACGATCTTTTAAGCAATTGTGGGAATTGCATTGGGCAGCTGTGGAGGGATGATGGATGGCTGTGGAAGGGCAGTAAGACACTAAGAACACTACTCTCTATAGGGGTTCCTTCCTCCAAGTTGCTACTTAAATGCTACTAAAAAGATTCATCTATTTCTTTTAAAAGATGATGAATACGTGACTATTTATAGGGCTTCTAAACCCTAACTCCTAATAGGACTCCTACTCAAGACTTATACTTCGAACCAACTCCTAATGCTTCTCTAAGAAGGAACCTCCAAATGAATCTTAATCTTAGCCGGCCTCTTCAATTCTTTAATAGGGGTCAGCTAGGTAGGTTTTACATGAATACCCCTTTCAATGAAACTCAATTAGGACTCTTCTAGCTAGAGTCCTAACATAAGTTCGCGACTTTACCGCAAGGGTGCCTCACAACTTAGGAAATTCGAGCTGAGTCCATGACAAGGTGGTGGTACCACCCAGACACAGTCTTCTAGGCTGTGTTAGGTGATCATACCACTCAGACTAGTGGTAGTACCACCAATGCAAAGGTGTAATGTGGTAGTACCGCCAGTACCCTAAAAACTCGGGATGAGACCTTTTTTGGCTCTATTTTTGGAGTCATTTGGGGCCTTTAAATATCTCACTCTTCCCTGAACTATGAACAAAAACTTATGACTCTAAGTGGGAAAACTCTGTTGTAATATTTTGAGAGTTCCCCTCCTCTTCCTTAAAAGCTTAGAATTCTATGTAAGAGATGTGTGAGACTTATAAAAGTTCTCTTCTAAACTTATCTAAAGGAGAAAGAGTTATAAAAGAGTAGTTGATCTTCGCCTATTGAAAGAATATCATTAGTGAAAGTCAGTGGCCTCAACGGAGGAGGAATCGGGAGTGGACGTAGGTTATAAGGACCGAACCACTATAAATCTAATGTATTATTTTCCTTTAATCTTTACCTTATTGCTTACTGATTTTGTTGCTCACTTTCAATATTGGTTTTTATCAAACGAAAATTTTAAAATCGTCGAAAGTTTTCGATAGCACTAATTTGCCCATCCCTCTTTGTGCCATTTATGATCTTAAGACTCTCAATATGCACCACGTGATCAAGAAGGGGTCACCCTTTCTTGTTATCCATATACCTCAAACTGCTAGTCATAGGTGCCCTACAAGCCAATCACGTGAGTGATGGTATGTGTGACATGGTATAGACTCTTTTTTCTTATTATTATTATGGTATTTTCTCACTTTATATTGCTTATAGCATATATATAGTGTGATGTCCCTGGATCTATACAATGAGAATCAGATCGTGATGAGATCACGATAATGAGATCAATTCGCCTTTAAACATAGATCTTAAAGAATCCCGATCATAGGTTACTCGAGAGGGACATCGAGATAATCGGATAGACTGGTGCATTGTATATCCATCCATATGATAAAAGCGGCTGGTCTTATAGTTTCTCATGTGGGGATACTAGAGATACAGTACAGGTGCTCATTAGAGAATGATTTCAATGATTGATCTGCTTACGGAATACTGGATGGTTAATGATACTGTAGGGAAATCTGGGGGCGCCATCATATGTGCAGCGGAAGAATAAAAAATAAAATTTCTTAAATTTTCCAATGATGTGTTCGTCGTTGTGCGAAGATTAGTGCGCAAAATCTGCAAAACCAAAAAATACGTATATGAAAGGATGTATTTTACCTAGGGAGATCGTATATCCCTGAATTCTTACAAATCTGTATGAGATGATGAAGGAAGTCAACCGCACTCCTATCTAGCAGTGATCCACATAGTAGGACTATGACGATGCTCCTCAAGTCTCCAAGCCTTATCTAAGGAGAAGAATGGGAGAGGAGAATAGGAGATGGCAATCAAGAGAAGCTCTAGCCTATGAACCTTTGGTTCCCTCCTATTTATAGAGGTCTCTTATCAATGCAACCATAATAGATCCTGCCCTATTGTATATTGGATCTCCATCCAACTACCCAAGCCTCTTAGATTAGTGGATCTCTATCCAATAATCTCTCATTGGCTCTTATTGGATCTCATCCATAGGATCCAATAATTTAGGGGCTTATTGGATATCCAATAAGATAGGGGCTCTAGTAGATATCTCATATCTGAACCTCTACTCGTCGCAATGCCTACTATATGTGTGTAACCCTCTATGCCCAATGTCGAGCTGGTCGTGAGTCATACCTGTCAGAACTCCTTCTAGCTCAGTGAATTATTATCTCTATAATAATTCACTCGACTCATCGATTATAGACATACTATGCCACTACGCCGTAGTCCCCAAACGATATAAGGGAATCCAATCTATTGGACCTTACTATCCTCAGTTACCGTGTACCTATAGTCCCTCATCTATCTAACATCCCAGAGACCGTATAGCGGGCTTGGTGCTGTCAGACCCATATGGTTTCTACTCAAGTCTTGCTCTAACCGGATTCACCTAGATAACTCTCAATCTGAATGACCATGGCTAGGAATTTGTCTAAGCAAGAACACATGGGATATTCCTCTCATGACACCAAGAGCAGATGATCCTTTATCGACACTCAATAGCCCTCGTAAGATTGACTACCACTCCCGATGATCGGTTGTGCTAGATTTGAAATTTTCAAACCTATAAGTCTGGTAATAAAGAGTGAAATACTCATATAGGATATCCTTGGTATCTCAAGTCTTAGAACCCTGTACACCATTGGGATAATGGAATCACTGTTTGACAGTGATATATTATTAACTATCCAGCATTTCTTAAGTGGATCAATCAGTGAACCCATTCTCCAATGAGCACCTACACTGTACCCCTAGTGTCCCCACATAAGTAGCTATGAGACTAATCGCCTCTATTATATGTATGGGTATACAGTACACTAGTCTGTTCGGTTATCTCAATGTCCCTCTCGAGTAACCTATGACCAAGATTATTTAGGATCTGTGTTGAAAGGCGAATCGGTCTCATTATCATGATCTCATCATGATACGATTCCCATTACTTAGATTCATAGATATCATAATATATTCACGCAACAAGCAATATAAAATGATAAAATACTAAATAATAATAATAAAAAAAAGACTACATGTCAAGTTACACGTGTCATTACTCACGTGATTGGCTTGTAGGGCACCTATGACTAGCAATCTCCCACTCGACCTAAATCCAATCACCTATGTGTTTGATTCCCATCAGACCCCTATGATGCTTAAAGATAATTTGAAACAATTACTTTCTTAGTGGATTTGTGATGTTATCTTTGGATGGAACTCTTTCCACTACTACTTCTCCTCGGGTCACGATCTCTCTGATTAGGTGGAACTTCCTTAAAACATGCTTAGACTTCTGGTGAGACCTAGGTTCCTTTGCTTGAGCAATTGCCCTATTGTCATCGAAATATAAGGGAATCAGCTCTTTGTTGCCCGGCATGACTCCCAAATCTGAGATGAACTTCTTTATCTAGACTCCCTCCTTTGTTGCCTCTACTGCAGTAATGTACTCTCTATGGTCAAGTCAGCAGCAGTATCTTGCTTGGAACTCTTCTAGCATATTACTCCTCCATTTAGGGTAAACATGTTGAATCTCAGATTTTGATGATGAAATTAATTGATGTATTTATGATCTAATCTGCGTTTTGAGTGACGTAGGATTATCTTCGATTAAGGAGAGGCAAATTGATTAAAGCAGGAGGAATCATATGTTGGGCCAAAGTCAAACATGTGAAAAGATTGGATGTCGGGCTTGAGGATTGGTCGACGTGTCAGTAAAAGGCTTCATGTCGTGAATTCAAGCATCAGGCCGAAGGATCAGACATTGCACCAAGGAGATCGAAAGTTGCGAGTGTCAACATGTCGATTGGGCAATACACCGAAGGAGAGGATGATGCGCTAAAGGATTGGACAAAGCGCCAGAAGAACCAATGACATGCCGGATAACAGATGATTCGTGCTTTATAATAATTTGTCTAGATTGAGTTAGTTTAGGTCGTAATTGAGTTCGTTTAGAATATAATTAAGCCAACTCAATTTGGGACTAGTTGGGCCTAGAGTGGGGCTGTTTTGGACCAAGAGAAAGGCCCATTAGTGACCCAAAAGCTGGGTCCAAGCGGTGGCACCGCTAGTGGCTTAGTTGCCGAGATAATCTCCAAGACTATCAAGCGGTAGTATCACCAGACTAGGTAGTGGTACCGCTTAGTGTCAAGCGGTGGTACCGCCAGTCTAGGTAGTGGTACTGCCAAGACATAGTCTCTCAAACTATATTAGGTGGTGGTACCGCCAGACTAGGCGGTGGTACCACCTAGTGTTAGTGCTGCAGGTGGTGGTACCACCCAACACAGGCGGTGGTATCACTAGGACTCGGGAAACCCAAGATGAGACCTTTTTTTGCTACAATTTTGAAGTCATTTGGGGTTTATAAATACCCTAGCTATTCCTACATGGAGTAGCAAGAATTGAGCCTGAAATTGAGTTAAAAAAGGGAAAAAGAAAACTTGATAAAATTTGAGAAACTCTCTTAGGATTTAGGATCACTTCTTCCTAGTATTTAAAAGTTCGTCTAAAGGGAGAAGTGAGGTATAAGAAAGAGAGGCTTGTAAGGGTTGTCTTCTAAACTTGTGAAAAGGAGAAAATGTGTAAAAGGATAGTTGATCTTCGCTCATTGAAGGAAGATCGTTAATGGATGCCGGTGGCCTCGATAGAAGAGGAATCGGGAGTGGATATAGGTCACAATGACCGAACCACTATAAAACTCAGTTTGCATTGACTTTAAGTACTTTATTTTTATTGTAAACTACTTTATTTACTTATTCACTACTCTTTCGTACGCATTCAAGTTAACATCTTTCCGATATCAGTTTTTATCGAAATGAAGATTTTTAAATCAGTGATTTTAACGAAAGCACTAATTCCCCCCCCCCCCCCTCTTAGTTTGACTCGATCCTAACGGTTGCTAACAGAGTCATGTTTTTTTCTCATTTGATTTAATAACAAAGAGAAATGGCTCTTTTTAGCTTTCAAGAGGGTCACTCTATCATTTATTCTCCTATGTTCAATGGGACGGACTATACTTATTGGAAAACTCAGATGAGAGTTTTCTTGCTTTCATTGGATCTCGATTTATGGAATATTGTTGAAAACAGATTTCAAAAGTCTTCTCTTCCAATGAACGATTGGAATGATTTGGAGAATAAGATTTTCTCTTTGAATACCAAAGCTATGAATGCTTTGTTTTGTGCTTTGGATAAAAATAAATTTAATCGAGTTTCTATTTGCAAACCAGCTTGTGAGATTTGGCACACACTTGAAATTAAACACGAAGGCACTAGTAAAGTTAAAAATCCAAAGATTAATCTTTTGATGCATGATTTTGAAATATTTTGTATGAAGCAAAGCGAAACTATTGTTGACATGTACACCCATTTTACGGATATCGTTAATAGTTTAAAAGCACTTGGTAAAAGTTTTTTAAATCCTGAACTTGTCAATAAAATTTTATGTTCTCTTCCTAAAATTTAGGATCCTAAAGTAACTACAATACAAGAAACAAATGATTTAAACAAGTTTCCACTTGAAGAACTTATCGGGTCATGAATGACCTATGAAATAACGTGCAAAGCACATGATGAACTTGATTAATTTGAGAATAACCTTCCAAAGAACAAGAAGGATTTTGCACTTAGAACAAAAGAAGACCACTCGAGCGAAAGTTCAAGTGATGATGACCTTGAACTCCTAACAACAAAGTTTAAAGTGTTCATAAAATAAGAATAAAAAAATAAAAATAAACTTAAAAAGAAGAAGTTGCCAAAGAAGAAAAAAGTATTCAAGGTGGCTTGGGATGAAACGAGTGCATTCGAAAACGAGGAGTAAACTAATGAAGACGAAGTGGTGAACTTCGCTTTGATGACCCTCGACAATGAGGTAAATAACTCAAACAATTTTCTTTTACCTTATTTTAAAATTACTTGATTCTTTTCATGATTTATTTTTTAAATTAGTTAGTAAAAAAATAAAAAAAATTATAAAAAATATCATGCTTCTCTTTCTAGTGATTTTGAAATAATAATAATTAAAATTTGAGCATGACAATTGCATGTTAACTCCTAGCACTAAGCATGAAAAGGTAGATTCATTTAAAAAGAAAAATGTATTACAAACAAAATGATTTTGATTGAAGATGCCTTATGTTCAATGAAAACATGCTTGATGAATATGCTTTATGTTTAATGATGATTTGAAATCATACTAAATGAGTTTATATTTTAAAATTATGCATAATGATTTTTGTGATTTATGGCCTTTGTATGAAAGACTAAAGTATGAAATCAATCACAAAATTTGGAACTAAAAGAACTTTAGCTAATTTTTCTTATAAGAATCTATCTATATTGCTTTCATTGAATTTTTTTAAAAGTGATTTTGATGATGATTTTGGATTTCTTTTCATATGATTCATTTTAATAATAAGATGATATATCCAATCGAATCATTTATTGATGTTTATGACTTGAGATGTATTTTATATGAAATATTTTTCTTGATTCTCATATGATTCACTCTTTTAAGAGAACATCCATCCAAACAAATTATGATTATTCTTTTGATTACAACTTGAAAGTTTTCTATGAATCAAGATTTTTCCTTTCACTAAAGAAGAGATTTATCCAAACGAATCTTGATTCTTTCACTTGATGAATTGAGATTTATGATGAATCAAGATTTTTCATACTTTGTTCTCCTACGATTCTTTTTGCTATTCATAAGACTTATCCTAATAAACCATGATATACTACTTGACATCTTGATAATTTATGACTTGAGTTTTGTTATGTATTATTCCCCTCTTCTTCTTTCTTATTTACAATGACAAAGGGGAGAAAGTAAATCACTAGCATTTCAAGAGATCGATAAATCTATTTATTTCATTTTGAATCTCTTGAAAGTGATTTTGATGATTTTGATTATTTGAATTTGAATGAGTTTTTACCTATATCATGATTTTGATTCCTCAGAATTATAACTTGAAATATTTTATGAATCAAGATCTTCTATTATGTGTTCTTATATTATTTAAGAAGAGCTTTTCTATATAAATCATGAGATTTTTTATGCATGAATCAAGATATTTTATTTGTTTCTGCTATGATTCTTTTTTTCTTTTTACAAAAGAAGAGTTTTATCCAAATCATGATCTTGATTCTTTAATAATTATAACTTGAGATTCTTATGAATCAAGACTATTTAATATAATTCTTCTTTGCGCTATTTGATTTATCCAAAAGAATCATAATTTATCTCTTGATATTCACAACTTCAAATTTGTGTTCATGAATTGTATATCTCATCACCAAGTTAATTTTTCTTGATATATTTCTTATGATGATTTGAAAAATGATGCAATGTGAAATGAATTGCACCATTGTTTTATTCCCCTCTTCTTCTTTCTTACAATGACCAAGGGGAGTAAGAAAATTACTAGCTTGAATGTTAAATCTCCCAAATACATAAACTCTTCTTATACATTTTTTGGATCATGATATTGATTTTTTGATTTTTATGACTTGTGTGTTCTTTTTAAATCAAGATGGTTTCCTATCATTCCTTCTATTTACAAAAGAAGAAATTTGTCAAAAATGATACATGGTCTTTTGGTATTCATGACTTGATCTTATATTTTTGATGATTAATATTGATGTTATTTATCTTTGTCATGATATGAAAATTGATGTAAAGGGAAAAGAATTATGAAATTATATTCTTCCCTTCTTTTTGACAATGACAAAGGGGGAGATAAAATTACTAGCTTGCATGTTCTAAAATATTATAAAATTTTGCTAAGCTTACATATTATCAATATGACATAGTGATAGGGGGAGTTTAGTTCAAATTTCATCATCAATTAGTTTTCATCATAAAAAAGGGGGACATTGTTGGATCTTAGATTTTGATGATGAAATTAATTGATGTGTTTGTGATCTAATCTGCATTTTGAGTGACGCAGGACTAGCTTCGATCAAAGAGAGTCAAATTGATTAAAGTAAGAAAAATCAAATGTTGGGTCGGAGTTGAACATGTCAGAAGATTGGACGTTAGGCCGGAGGATTGGTCGACGTGTTGACAGAAGGGTTCGTACCATGAATTCAAGCATTAGACCGAAGGATCGGACTTTACGCTAAGGAGATCGGAAGTTGCAGATGTCAACATGCCAATTGGACAATACGTCGAAGGAGAGGATGATGCGCCGAAGGATTGGGCGAAGCACTGGAAGAACCATCGGACAATAGATAATTCGTTCTTTGTAATAATTTATCTAGATCAAGTTAGTTTAGGTCGTAATTGAGTTGGTGTAGAATGTAATTAGGCTAACTCAATTAGGGGCTAACTAAGCCTAAAGTGGGGCAGTTTTAGGCTAAGAAAAAGGCCCATTCAATGACCCAAAAGTTGGGTCAAGTGATGGCACCACTAATGGCTCAGTCTCCAAGATTGTGTCAGGCGATAGTATCGCCAAATTGGGTGATTGTACCACCCAATGTCAGGCGATGGTACCGTTAGTCTAGGCGATGGTACCACCCAGACACAGACTCCCAAACTGTGTCAAGTGGTGGTATCACCAGACTAGGCGGTGGTACCGCCTAATGTCAATGCTGTAGGTGGTATCGCTAGGACCCGGGAAATCCGAGATGAGACCTTTTTTGGCTCCAATTTTGAAGCCATTTGGGGTCTATAAATACCCTACTTATTCTTGTATGGAGCAGCAAGAGTTGAACATGAAATTAAGTTGAAAAAGGGGGAAATAAAACTTTAAAAAAATTAGGAAACTCTTTTAGGATTTAGGATCACTTCTTCCTAGTATTTAGAAGTTCGTCTAAAGGGAAAAGTGAGGTCAAAGAAAGAGAGACTTGTAAGGATTGTCTCCTAAACTAGTGAAAAGGAGAAAGAGTATAAAATGGTAATTGATCTTCGCCCATTGAAAGAAGATCGTTAGTGGATGCTGGTGGCCTCGACGGAAGAGGAATCGGGAGTGGATGTAGGTCACAATGACCGAAACACTATAAAATTCTATTTTCATTTACTTTCATTGCAAACTGCTTTACTTACTTATTCACTATGCTTCCGTATGCTTTCAAGTTAACATCTTTTCGATATCAATTTTTATCGAAACGAAGATTTTCAAACCAATAATTTTAACGAAAGCACTAATTCACCCCCCACTCTTTATGCCGACTCGATCCCAACAAAACACATACCTCGAATTAAACTTACTATCATCGACATCAGACTGAAAACTCGAGTCTGTATAGCCTTCAACCCTAAGTCTACTACCTCTATATACTAGTAAAAGATCCTTAGTCATTCTCAAGTACTTAAGGATACACTTTACTACTTTCTAGTGCTCTAAGCCTAGATCCGCCTGATACTTGCTCATGACACTTAGAGCATACACTATATCAGGCCTCGTATATAGCATGACATACATGATAGACCCTATCACCGAGGCATAGGGTATCCTATCCATGTTCGCCCTTTCTTCATGAGTCTTTAAGGACATACTCCTAGAAAGCGATATCCTATGTCTCATTAGTATGAGACATCTCTTGGAATTTTTTATACCAAACCTTTTGACAATGGTGTCTATGTACTTTGATTGGGATAAGCCAAGCATTCTCTTGGATCTATCTCTATAGATCTAAATCCCCAAGATATACGATGCTTCCCCTAAGTCCTTCATAGAGAAATGTCTAGATAATTAAGCCTTTATTGTGGATAGCATTCCTAGATCATTTCCAATGGTCAAGATGTCATCCACATATAACACCAAGAAGGTGATAGCGCTCCCACTTACTTTCCTATATATACAAGGCTTATCTTTGTTCTTAACGAAGTTATAAGATCTAATCGCCCATTAAATCTTATATTCAAACTTCGGGAAGCTTGTTTCAGTCCATAAATGGACCTAAGCAACCTACATACCCTATCTGGGTAGTCCTTGATCATGAATCCCTTAAGCTGTATCATATACACCTCCTTAAGATTGCTAGTGAAGAATGCAGTTTTCACATCCATCTGCCAGATCTCATAATTATAGTATGCTGCAATAGCCAATAGAATTCAAATAGATTTTAGCAAAGCTACGAGTGAGAAGGTTTCGTCATAGTCAACACCTTGCCTCTAATGATACCCTTTAGCCACTAGCCTTGCTTTATAGGTCTTTAACTTTTCATCTACTCCGATATTCTTCTTGAAGATCTACTTACAACCAATGGGTATAATACCCTCGGGTGCTTCAACTAGGTTCCAAACCTTATTGGAGTGCATGGAATCCATATCAAAATTCATTGCTTCTTACCACTTCCTAGAGTCAATACTCGTAATAACCTCCTCATAGGTCTGAGGATCAATATCCTCAACATCCTCTCCTCTAATATATCTCACATATCTCTCGAGAGGATGGGATACTTTACTAGACCTACGTAAAGTTAGAACTTATGTGCTAGGTACCTGAACAAACTCAGGTTGTGGAGTGGTGCTTGAGCTAGGTTTTCCAACCTCGCTCAACTCTATCACGCTCTCACTATCTCCACCAAGAATGTGTTCCTTCTCAAGGAACACCACTCTCTTGGTTACAAAGATCTTTTGGTACTCGGGATGATAGAAATAATACCCACAAGTTTCCTTGGGGTATCCCACGAACTTGCACCGCTACATCCTGGATTCCAACTTATTGGGGTTGTGTCTTTTAACATGGGCAAGGCAGCTCCAAATCTTAACAAGCTTAAGATTGGGTTTCTTCCCTTTCCATATCTCATATAGTGTAGACACTACCAACTTAGTTGGTGTTAAGACCGGAGCGGCACTAAGAGGGGGGGGTGAATTAGTGCAGCGGATTAAAACGTCAGTTTTGGAAAATCTTTCTCACGATAAAAACTGAACTCGGAAGTACTTAACTTGAAAGCGTGTTTGTAAAGGTGTGCAACAAAAATAATGAGGAAGTAAAGCACATAAGAAGGTTTGCAGTAAGATAAATGACAATGAGATAAACGCAAACCGATTTATAGTGGTTCGGTCAATCGTGACCTACATCCACTCCTCCGATTCCTCTTTCGTTGAGGCCACCGGCATCCACTAACGATCTTCCTTTACTAGGCGAAGATCAACCTCCTTCATGCTCCCCCCTTTGAACCTTTTACAAGTGGTTCACACTCTTACAAAGATTTCAATGAAAAGAAAGGAGGTGAACACTAAAGCTATTGAAAACAAGACTTTTCCTAAAGCTTCTCTCAACTTCTAACTTCTCAAAAGGTTACT